>JADBJO010008954.1:85000-89350 GCA_016801955.1 Conus betulinus | reverse complement strand
AAGAGGGTGGAAAGAAGAAACAGTTGGAATGGAGGGGGGGGGGGGGGGAGAGGGGAGGGAGAGCCAGGGAGAGTGGTGGAGGACGGGGCTGTAATTGGGGTTGTTAACGTAGGAAAAGAGAGGGGAAGCGGTTATGGCTGGTTTGCCGTCGCTTGATCAGATGTATAATGTCCCTGCCCTACCAACATAATCTACACACACTTATGTCGGTTAAATGTCACCATAAACGCGCCTGACGCGCGCGCGCGCGGCAACACAAAACACACAATAAACAGGCGCTCAGAGCGCGACGCGCCACACAAACACTGAGCTGCATGGAGCACAGACACAGACTCGAGAGAGAGGCAGAGACGGAGAAGGCCAGAACATGACAGACGAGTGAGAAAGGAAAGCAGAGACTGAAACAGATAAGGAGACAGACAAAGACAAGAGAGAGCCAAACCAAGGCCAAATTCTTTTGTTACGATGATAGCAGATGAAGGCAGGTGTTTGTAGCTGTTGTTGATGTTGTGTGTTGTTTGTTCCACAAAACTAGTCTCAGGCAGTGTCCACACGCAAGGGGAACGGTTGATTTAAACAAACAAACATACAAGACAGAGAGAGAGAGAGAGAGAGAGAGAGGAGAGAGAGAGAGAGAAGGAGAGAGAACGAACGAAATTTTATTTAACCAGGGTTTAATGGGATAGAGCAAATGGCAAATGCACATGCTTTTTTTTCCACCCGGCCCTGAGAGAGAGAGAGAGAGAGAGAGAGAGAGAGAGGAGAGAGAGAGAGAGAGAGAGAGGAGAGAGAGAAAGAGAGAGGAGAGAGAGAGAGAGAGAGAGGAGAGAGAGAGAGAGGTCTTATTCCCTAGGGATACAAATAAACAACAAGATGTTTTTTTTCCTCTCTGGCCTTGCCCCGATTCAGAGATTGAGGGTATCAATACAGAATACTATTACTCAATATAGAACTGATTATAACCAGAACAGTGATGATCCATATCAGCAATGAAGGAAAAAAATGCACACTAAAAATTTCTCTCTCTCTCTCTCTCTCTCTCTCTCTCACACACACACACACACACACACACACACACACACACACACACACACACACACACACACACACACACACACACACGCACATGCACGCACGCACGCACGCAAACAGAGACAGACAGGTAGACAGACAGACAGACAGACAGGCAGAGAGAAGAGAGTGAGAGAGAGAGTTTATTCTATAACGACAAAACTATTGGCATAGTTAGCCATTTTATCGTACTTGCTATTACCAGTTTACGAAGCTAGTATTAAATGATACAACTTAGGCATCAAAGAGAGACAGAGAGACAGGGGGGGGGGGGGGGGGGGGGGGGGGTTAGACGTAGAAGGGGGTAAGCATGCAGACAGATCAACAGACAGTTCGACTAGGGATAAAAAAAAATCAAAAGCAGACGAAAGCAAGCAAAGCCACAGACAGAGCCGATAGAGAGAAGGGGAGGAGACGTACAGACAGACATAAACAAACAGAGGCTAGCGCCAAGGACAAGAAGGAAGACATAACAGCCACGAGAGAGAGAGAGAGAGAGAGAGAGAGAGAGAGAGAGAGAGAGAGACAGGAGAGAGAGAGAGAGAGCGGGGAGGGAGGGGTGGGGGGGGGGGAAGGGGGAAAGGGGCGCTGGAGGGGTGGGGATCGGGGTGGAGGGGTGACAACAACACGCGGAGCAGACCACACACACACACGCGCGCGCGCGCGCACACACGCGCGCGCACACACACACACACACACACACACACACACACACACACACACACACACACACACACACACACACGCACGCACTCGCACACACATGTACACACACGCGCGCGCCACACACACACACACACACACACACACACACACACACACACACATACACACACACACGCACATCTCGGCCCTGGCAAAAGTTTTCCATGCAGGCGTTGCCATGGGAACGGCCGCCTGGTGGTCACCATGGACACCAGAGGCCAGCAGGCAGCAGCATCCCCAGCAGCGTCGTCGCCAACAGAACAGAGAAAGTCGCCACCGCTGATAAAAAAAGGGGGGGGGAGGGAGGGGGGGGGGGGGGGGGAGGGGGGAGAAGGGGGAAGGAAGAATGGGCGTGATGGATTGACAGGCGTGGCACTGTCGTGGTTAGTAGACACTGCAAGAGTGCACGGGAGTAGGGAGTGAGGGGGGGGGGGGGGGGAGGTGGGTAGGGAAAGGGCAGTATGGGAGAGAGAGAGAGAGAGAGAGAGAGAGAGAGAGAGAGAGAGAGAGAGAGAGAGAGAGAAGCTAGAATCTGGGGAAAGGAGTGTGGAGACAGACAGGCAGGGGAGACAAGCCCACAGAGGAGGACGAGACAGGGTCCCGATCGTTTCCTTCGGTCCACCCACCAGAGAGATGGGAGTTATCTTCCATTTCTCAGGATCCACCACACTCACTGTCTTGGCCAGGTCCGAGTCCAGAGCAGGAGCCAGCCTAGTCGTCAAAGCAAATCGCTCTCCAGTCAAAAGTGGGCAGTTTTGGTCCACGGCTGCACCTTGAGGCTGGAGCGTGCGAGGAGGCTGGGTGGGTGTTGAGGTGTGGTTTTTTTTTTTTTTTTTTTTTTTGGGGGGGGGTTCCCTTTTTCTTTTTGTTTTGTTTTGTTTTTGTTTTTGTGCCTCCTGGGTCACCATACCTCTGTGTGTGTGTGGTATGGTGCCAGAACCCTTTGGTGTGCCAGCTCTCTGAGATCAGGAAAGAGTCGTTAGCATAATTATAATGCTTCCTCTGCACGGGTCTGTACGAGGACCATTCAATATATAAGGTGAACTGTCCTAAATAAGGACTTCTAATACAGAAAGAAGCTTTTTTTTTTTTTTTTTAAAAAACTGTTTTTGCTGTCATTTATTTATTTCGTTTCATTATGGTATTTTTATTTTTGTTTTTTTTGTTTTCGGTTTTCAGATTATACAAAATTTTAATGGCCGACCATGAAACATGCCCTAGGATTGAACAGAGATCACTAATCAATTTTTTTGGTAGCTGAACAGTGCCAACCCAAGTAAAATTCACAGAATGTCTGCTGTGTCTGGAACAGCGTGTTTGAGGCCCCCCCCCCTCCCCCCAATGTCTACAAATGGGCTAAATCATTCAGAGAAGGGCGGAGCAGTGTTCATGACGAAGACAGGCCAGGCAGGCCTACAGAGGCTTCCAAGTCAGTATAAAGATTGCTACGCAGAAGGCATACACAAACTCGTTCACCGATGGCAAAAACGTGTGTCAGCGCTGGGAGAGTATACCTAGAAAAAATAGGGGGCAAGCTTCTAACTTATTAGAAGTCCTTTTAATTATGGGCAAATTCACCTTATATATTGAATGACCTCGTATGTAGAAACAGCCACAGACACAGGCACAGACACACAGACACACAGACACACACGCACACACACACTCACACACACACACACACACACACACACACACACACACACACACACACGGGGGGAAGGGAGGGGAGGGGAAGAGACATTGACAGACTGAGAGAGGGAGAGAGAGAGAGAGAGAGAGAAAGACAGACAGAGAGCGAGAGCGAAAAAGAGCTGTGAGCTCAAATAACGCAGTGGAGTGCCATCCCCTCAGCATGAACTGAAATAACGCAGCGGTGGCAGATGCCATCTTGTCACTGATAACCCATGGCTCTAAAACGGGAAGGAGTGTGATGGTGCCTTTCAGACTGTGCTGACAGGGTCTTGAAAAAACATCAGTCATAAGACGTGCCAGGAATACATTGAAAAATGAGGCAGTTGGCACGCCCTGACGAACTCCAACTGCTGTGTGGAACCACTCTCCGGCAACACCCTGTATCAGCATCGGAGTAGTCGCTTTGAAGAACAATTTCTTGGCGTTGCTGACAAGCTTCTGTCTGACTCCGATGTTAAATATCTTCATTGTGGCCGAAGGCCGGAATAGGTCAGTGGTAGAGCCCCGGACTCGTAATCTGGGTGATCCTGGGGTTGCGGGTTCGAATCTCCCGCCGGGCCGTTTCGGTACAGGGGGATTTTCCCCTCAGAGTTAGCATTGGTTCTAACTCTATTTCGCATACAGTCCTTCGAATGAGACCATAAACCGAGAGTTTTACGTGTGTGAACGCACACATAACATCTTGCACGCACGCAAAATCCGATCACCAACTTTCGGAAGAGAAGGCCAATTCGGCCGTTGGTATGGATGACACATTACACATAGCATGCACCTTCACCGACGCTGGAGTATGGCTGCCTTAATGGCGGGATAAAAAAAAAACGGCCATACAGACAAAACTCCCCTCCCTTTGTTGGGCAGAGGGGATTAATCCTTGCC
>JADBJO010008954.1:60000-82500 GCA_016801955.1 Conus betulinus | reverse complement strand
CATCAGACCAACGATGAATTCTCCAGCTTGTAGGGACAAAGGCAGACACCACACCACCAATGAACCATTCTGCTTTGTAGTGTTATAGTTGCGGAGAGGACACAGTTGTGGCCACAGTTGTGGAGAGGACATCGAAACTGAGGTCACCATGAGAGCAGGGCATGAAGGGCCACAGAATTTGAGACATTTTTTTTTAAATGCTGATCGATGAGAATGAGGATGATTAAGATGAAGCTACGGACTTCCATTTTATATCATCACTGGAGAAGACTTTTCCGCTATCTCCCTCTCCCCACCCCTTTCCCTCAAGCAGCAGTAGGAGAGGAGCCGGGGAGGGGAATATTTCTCTCTGACAACGGAAAAAAATGCAAAAACGTTCCTATGCCGCCAACCGATGCCAGGATGGAGGCATTTTCTGTCTTGTGACGTATGCATGCCGCCATACCTCGTCCTGCCCACGCATTACCGTCTCAGTACAGCCATCTGATACCTCATCAAGGGTCTCCTGAGACCAAATCCGTACAGCAAGACCTCTGAGCGCTGACAATCGATCGTGGGGAATGTGTGCTGGGAATTCCACAGTGTATTAGGTGTAGAAGCTCCCAGGTTTACATATGTTACCAAGAAACACCTATGGGAAAGAGGCCAAGCCCTGGGAGAAGTGAACACAGCACTGCGCGCACCTGCACATCGTGAGAAATGACAGCTTGTGGTATGATCAGAAAGTCATGTCAAAGGATGAACTGGGAACACCGACACTATTCATACAGAGAAGAATCAAAATTCTTGTTCGATCTGAATCGATGTTCAGGGGCCTACTTTGGTGACCTTTCATGAAAGTGCTGACTCAGAACCAAGATACCGCCACTCTGTCCTTTGTTACTATCATTGCAAGTAAACGTGTGTGTATACAAAACGTGTTTGTTTGTTTGTGCGTGCGAGCGTGCGTGCGTGCGTGCGGGCGTGCGTCCGTGCGTGTGTGTGTGTGTGTGTGTGTGTGTGTGTGTGTGTGTGTGTGTGTGTGAAATGTGTGTGTGTGGGCGCGCACATGCGATTAAATTCACTTCCGTGTGCGCATGTGTGTGCGTGTTTGAGTGTGTTTGTGTATTCAAACCCACACAAAGATCACCCCCCCCCCCCCCCCCCCCGTTCCAGCCCCCCCAAACCCCCCCCCCCCCCTCCCACAGTCCCAAACAGCCCAGAAACCCACGCAAAGCACACCACGCACGGTAACACAAAGTCCCACACAGCTACACAAAATATACAAACCCGACACAGCACACAGCAAGACAAAACCCTGCAAAGCCCCACACAGTCACACAAAACTGTACAAACCCAACACAGCTACACAAAACCATACAAAACCCACACAGCTACACAAAACTATACAGGTCCCACACAGCTACACAAACCTATGCAAGTCCCACACAGTAGCACAAAACTGTAAAGGTCCCACACAGCTACACACAAACTACACAAACCCCACACAGCTACGCAAAAACTATACAGACCCCGCACACCTACAAAAAAAAACAACAAAAAAAACTATACAATCCCCACAGCTACACAAAAACTACACAAACCCCACACAGCTACACAAAACTATACACAGACCCCGCACACCTACAAAAAAAAAAACTATACAAGCCCCACAGAGCAAGACAAAACCCCACAAAAGCCCTACACAGCTTCAAAAACAAATCTATAGAAGCCCCACACAGCAAGACAAAACCCCTACAAAGCCCAAAGCCCCGCACAGCAGATAACACTACACAAAGCCCAACACAACAAAACCCTCAATGCCAACAAAAACCCCATACAGCCAACAACAAAAACCCCACACAGCCAACAACACAAAACCCCTCACAGCCAACAAAACCCCACACAGCCAACAACAAAACCCCACACAGCCAACAACAAAACCCCACACAGCCAACAACAAAACCCCACACAGCCAACAACAAAACCACACACAGCCAACAACAAAACCCACACCAGCCAACAAAACTCCCACACAGCCAACAACAAAACCCCTCTCAGCCAACAACAAGACCCCACACAGCCAACAAAACCCACACAGCCAGCCAAACCCCACACAGCAGCAAAAACAAAACCCCACACAGCCAGCCAAAAACCCACACAGCCAACAACAAAACTCCACACAGCCAGCCAAAAACCCCACACAGCCAACAACAAAACTCCACACAGCCAGCCAAACCCCACACAGCCCAACAACAAAACTCCACACAGCCAGCCAAACCCCACACAGCCAACAACAAAACCCACACACAGCCAACAAAAAAAACCCCACACAGCCAACAACAAAACCCCACACAGCCAACCAAAACCCCACACAGCCAACAACAAAACCCCACACAGCCAACAACAAACAAAACCCCACACAGCCAACATCAAAACCCCCACACAGCCAACAAAACCCCACACAGCCAACAACAAAACCCCACACAGCCAACATCAAAACCCCACACAGCCACCAAAACCCCACACAGCCAACAACAAAACCCCACACAGCCAACAACAAAACCCCACACAGCCAACAACAACAAAACCCACACAGCCAAACAAAACCCCAGACAGCCAACAACAAAACCCCACACAGCCAACAACAAAGCCCCCACACCGCCAATAAAAACCCCCACACAGCCAACAACAAAACCCCCACACAGCCAACAAAAACCCCCACACAGCCAACAAAACCCAAAACACAGCCAACAACAAAACCCCACACAGCCAACAAAACAACCCACACACAGCCAACATCAAAACCCCACACAGCCAACAACAAAACTCCACACAGCCAACAACAAAAAACCCCACACAGCCAACAAAACCCCACACAGCCAACAACAAACCCCACACAGCCAACAACAAAACTCCACACAGCCAACAAAACCCCACACAGCCAACAACAAAACCCCACACAGCCAACAACAAAACCCCACACAGCCAACAACAAAACCCCTCACAGCCAACAACAAACCCCACACAGCCACACAAAAACCCCACACAGCCAACAAAACCACACACAGCCAACAACAAAACCACACACAGCCAACAACAAAAACCCCACACAGCCAACAAAACCCACACACAGCCAACAAACCCCAACACACAGCCAACAAAACCCCTCACAGCCAACAACAACACCCCACACAGCCATCAAAACCCCTCACAGCCAACAACAACACGCCACACAGCCAACAAAAACCCCTCAGCCAAAGCAACAAAAACCCCACACAGCCAAAAAACCCCTCACAGCCAACAACAAAACCCCACACAGCCAACAAAACCCCACACAGCCAACAACAAAACCCACACACAGCCAACAACAAAAACCCCACACAGCCAACAACAAAGCCCCACACAGCCAACCAACAAAACCCCACATAGCCAACAACAAACCCCCTCACAGCCAACAACAAAACCCCACACAGCCAACAAAACCCCACACAGCCAGCCAACAACAACACCCCACACAGCGAACAAAACCCCACACAGCCAACAACAACACCCCACACAGCCAACAACAAAACCCCACACAGCCAACAACAAAACCCCACACAGCCAACAACAAAACCCCACACAGCCAACAACAAAACCCCACACAGCCAACAACAAAACCCACCCCACACAGCCAACAACAAAACCCCACACAGCAACAACAAAACCACACACAGCCAACAAAAACCCCACAGCCAACAAAACTCCACACAGCCAACAACAAAACCTTTCTCAGCCAACAACAAAACCCCACACACAGCCAACAAAACCCACACAGCCAGCCAAACCCCACACAGCCAACAACAAAACCCCACACAGCCAGCCAAAACCCCACAGCCACAACAAAACTCCACACAGCCAGCCAAACCCCACACAGCCAACAACAAAACTCCACACAGCCAACAACAAAACCCCACACAGCAACAACAAACCCCACACAGCCAACAACAAAAAACCCCACACAGCCAACAACAAAACCCACACAGCCAACAAAAAACCCCACACCAGCCAACAAAACTCCACACAGCCAACAACAAAACCCCACACAGCCAGCCAAACCCCCACACAGCCAACAACAAAACTCCCACACAGCCAACAACAAAACCCCACACAGCCAACAACAAAACCCCACACAGCCAACAACAAAAACCCCACAGCCAACAACAACCCCCACACAGCCAACAACAAAACCCCTCAGCAGCAAACAAAACCCCACACAGCCAACAAGACTCCACACAGCCAACAACAAAAAACCCCACACAGCCAAACAACACCCCACACAGCCAACAACAAAACCCCTCTCAGCCAACAACAAAACCCCACACAGCCAACAAGACTCCACACAGCCAACAACAAAACCCCACACAGCCAACAACAAAACCCCACACAGCCATCAAAACCCCACAGCCAACAAACCCCCACACAGCCAACAACAAAACTCCACACACAGCCAACAACAAAACCCCACACAGCCAACAAAACCCACACAGCCAGCCAACAACAAAACCCCACACAGCCAACAACAAAACCCCACACAGCCAACAAAACTCCACACAGCCAACAACAAAAACCCACACAGCCAACAACAAAACTCCACACAGCCAACAACAAAAACCCCACACAGCCAACAACAAAACTCCACACAGCCAACATCAAACCCCACACAGCCAACAAAAACCCCACACAGCCAACAACAAAACCCCACACAGCCAACAACAAAAACCCCACAGCCACACAAAACCGCACACAGCCAACAACAAAACCCCACACAGCCAACAACAAAACCCCACACAGCCACAAAAACCCCCACAGCCAACAACAAAACCCCACACAGCCAACAAAACCCCCACACAGCCAACAAAACCCCTCACAGCCAACAACAAAACCCCACACAAACAAAACCCGCACACAGCCAACAACAAAACCCCCACACAGCCAACAACAAAACCACACACAGCCAACAAAACCCCCACACAGCCAACATGACCCCTCACAGCCAACAACAAAACACCACACAGCCAACAACAAACCCCACACAGCCAACAAAACCCCACACAGCCAACAAGAAAACCCCACACAGCCAACAACAAAACCCCACACAGCCAACAAAACCCCACACAGCCAACAAGAAAAACCACACACAGCCACAACAAAACCCCACACAGCCAACAAAACCCCACACAGCCAACAACAACAAAACCCCACACAGCCAACAACAACACCCCCACACAGCCAACAAACCCCCCACACAGCCAACAACAAAAACCCCACACAGCCAACAAAACCCCCACACAGCCAACAACAAAACCCCACACAGCCAACAACAAAACCCCACACAGCCAACAAAACTCCACACAGCCAACAACAAAACCCCACACAGCCAACAACAAAACTCCACACAGCCAACAACAAAACCCCACACAGCCAACAAAAACCACACACAGCCAACAACAAAACCCCACACAGCCAACAACACCCCACACAGCCAACAACAAAACCCCACACAGCCAACAAAACCCCACACAGCCAACACAAAAAACCCCACACACAGCCAACAAAACCCCACACAGCCAACAAAACCCCACAGCCAACATCAAAACCCCACACAGCCAACAAAACCCCACAGCCAACAACAAAAACTCCACACAGCCAACAACAAAACCCCACACAGCCAACAAAAACCCCACACAGCCAACAACAAAACCCACACAGCCAACAAAACCCCTCACAGCCAACAACAAAACCCCACACAGCCAACAAAAAACCCCTCACAGCCAACAACAAAACCCCACACAGCCAACAACAAAAACCCCTCACAGCCAACAACAAAAACCCCACACAGCCAACACACAAAAAAACCCACACAGCCAACAACAAAACCCCTCACAGCCAACAAAACCCCACACAGCCAACAACAAAACCCCACACAGCCAACAACAAAACCCCACACAGCCAACAACAAAACCCCACAAAGCCAACAACAAAAACCCCCCACACAGCCAACAACAAAAAAAACCCCACACAGCCAAACAAAACCCCACACAGCCAACAACAAAACCCCACGCAGCCAACAAAACCCCACACAGCCAACAACAAAACCCCACACAGCCAACAAAACCCCACACAGCAACAACAAAACCCCACGCAGCCAACAAAACCCCACATAGCCAACAACAAAACCCCACGCAGCCACAAAAACCCCACATAGCCAACAACAAAACCCCACACAGCCAACAAAACCCCACACAGCCAACAAAACCTTACACAACCACAGACAATCACACACAAAGCTCCGACGGTAACGTAAACAAACTCAGGTGATCACAGTTTAGCCTCCTTTTTTTTTGTTTTTAAAAACTATTGACGTCACCAACACAAGACAAAGAAACAGCCTACATGTGTTCGTGTGTGTCTTTGTGGGAATATATGTGCATGTATGTGTGTGTGAGCGTACACATGAGAGCTGTGTGTGTGTGTGTGTGTGTGTGTGTGTGTGTGTGTAGGCATCTGTGTGTGTGCGTGCGTTTGAGTGTGTATGCGTGTAAGCGTGCTTAAGTGCTTTTGTGCGCCTCTCTGTGTGTGTGTGTGTGTCTTTCATTTAACGTCTATCCACTATTCGTGATATCAGACGAAAAAAAAAAAAAAAGTGAATGTGTATGGAAGTAATTGCGAACGTGCACATAATGTGTGCATGTGCATATGTATGGGTGCGCGTGCAATGTGTGTGTGTGTGTGTGTGTGTGTGTGTGTGTGTGTGTGTGTGTGTGTGTGTGTGTGTGTGTGTGTGTGTGTGTGTGTGTGTGTGTTGTGTGTGTGGATTTGTGTGTGAATGTGAATATCTTTACACAAGTCATAAGTGAAGATTAACATAAACAAAATACTTAAAACCAGCAACTAACTAATCAATTAAAGTCAAAACGCATGAAGATAGTTTAAAAATATCCTTTGCTTCCCCCACCTCCCCCCCATCCCCACCATGTATTATCCACCCCACCCCCTTTTTTCTCCTCCCCCGCAAATAAAGTTAATAAAAATGTTATAAGTATTTTCCAATAGGGGTGCGTTCTAAATGTACAAAGAAGAATTCATACGTTAAAGCTGGTGCCTCAAAAATAGCCTGCACAGTATTTTGCTTCAATACTGGATGGTTTTTTTTTTCATATCACTGCATAAAACAATATGATCTGGAGTAATTTTGTTTCCACATAAGCAAACTACGTTTTTTTTACATATTTTGTTTTAAATGCATTAAGTTTCCACCTGTACATTAATGAGAGTAATTTTTTTTATTACAGTTAAAATTCTCTTTGATTCTTTTAATATCAAGCTGTTCTTTATTGACGTAATCTACCATACTATATTCGAAAGCTTTCCAGATATGTGACTTCACTAAGTTACACTGTTCATGTACTGATAAGGGAAAATCAAACAGTTCTGAATCAAAACTATTTTTGGCTCCACGTTTAGCTGCCCTGTCTTTTTTTATCATAATGAAAAGAACAATGTGAAGGAATCCAACAAAAAGCTACATGGGTTCCTCTTGCAATTAACATGTGTATCATGCAGCTTATCTCTATGATCATTTCAGGTCTTGTGTGCAATTGAAAAACTGTTAATGCCTGAAGAACTGATTTAGAATCTGTGTGTGTGTGTGTGTGTGTGTGTGTGTGTGTGTGTGTGTGTGTGTGTGTGTGTGTGTGTGTATGCACGCGCGCGAGCGCGTGCGTAAATACGTGCGCTTGCTTTCTATCACTCGTATGATGTACATATGTAGATTCTCTCACACACACACACACACACACACACACACACACACACACACAAACACTAACACACACTATCTCTCTCTCTCTCTCTCTCTCTCTCTCTCTCTCTCTCTCTCTCTCTCTCTCTGACGTCTGATCAACATCAATCGGTCGTCCGAAAATGCATGACCTCAGCTCTCCAGTTCCTGCAGGGAAGGTTACACAGGAGATCTAATCAGAGAAAACTAGATTAATTAGCTGGCACTGCGTCCCATTCCGGACTTCAGAAGGATACCCTTCCACCATTTTCACTCGATGTTCAGGCCATTCGTTACTGACTTGACAACACAACCCTTTACTAATTAATTGGATTTTATGGCAGCTCGTTACGAGTTGAGGATGAGTCACGCAATAACATATTTTTTTTAATGGTATCCAGTCACTTATTTATCATGCGACCGCACTGCTTGACCTCTATTGTTGCTGTGTTGTTGTTGTTGTTGTTGTTGTTGTTGCAGAGGGACAGACACACAGGCAGAAACGCGGCACGCAGACAGACCCACTGACAAACACGCAGGCAAACACGCAGACATGCAGGCTTCCCTCCGCTTTTGAGTCGCGAGTCAGAAGACAGAAGTCAACTACACACACACACTCTCTCTCTCTCTCTCTCTCTCTCTCTCTTCTTATTACCTCTAAAACATTTAAGTTACGACCTGTGCTTGTTTGTTGATATGTAAGCTTGATCAGTTATATTACGATATATTATATATATATATATATATATTTTTTTTTTTTTTTTTTTTTTTTTTTTTTTCAGAATGATTGTTTTGCTGCATCCCTTTGTTGAGGGTCAATAGCCTATTAAATGAATAAAATCTCTCTCTCTCTCTCTCTCTCTCTCTCTCTCTCTCTCTCTCTCTCTCTCTCTCTCTCCTCTGTCTCTCTCTCTCTTTGTGTGTGTGTGTTGGTGGCCGGAGGGGAGTGGGGGGAAGGGGGGGGGGGTTGCACGTATGTATACGTGCCCGCATGCGCACCCACCACTCAACCCTTCCCCCGCCCCGCCCCCCCGCCCCGCCCCGCCCCGCCCCTCCCCTCCTCCCAGGGCCGACCGAAAGACTGAGCGACTGGTGACAGCGGTCCGTCTCCATGGAGACCGCGGTGCTGGAGAGTCCACGCCGGCCGTTGGACCGCCTCATCAGCACACACGGGCCAGGGATCGATGGTCCCCCGGGGATCAGGGCTGGGCGGACACAGACCTCCTCAGTCATCTCCCCTGATTCCTCCCCCTCCCATCCCCACCTTCGTTCCCTCCCCCCCCCCCCCCCCCCCCCCCCCCCCTCCAACAATTCCCCATCCTCCTTCCCGCGTCTGACTTTATGTCTCCTGTCTTCTTGCAGCTCATCAGTCGCTGGCACTGCTTCCGGGTCTGTTCGGAGCACAGCTTGTGGTCTGGTGGCAAACAAGAGTGGGCAAACGTCGATTTCATCAGTGTTTGTTGTTGTTGTTGTTGTTGTTGTTGTTGTTGTTGTTGTTGTTGTTTCTGATTGGGTGTAAAACGAGGTTCGCTCCGTTGACCGCCAGATGAACCGTTGATGGTGTCGTGGGCGATGACTCTCTATCTCGACACCAATTTACGTCCTACTGAGAAAAGCAAGAAGTACTCTTTGACTCCCCCCCCCCCCCCCCCCCCCTCCTTTCCTCCCAGCTACACACACACACACACACACACACCACACCACACACACACGCCCTTCACACCACACACACACACACACACACACACACACACACACACACACACACACAGTATGTTTGACGATAATCATTGTTGCAATGATAAATTAATGATAGTAATGATACACACACTTCCCTTCACACACACACACACACACACACACACACACACGCGCGCGCGCGCGCGCGCGCGCGCGCGCGCGCGCACTTACTTCCCTTCCCTATCAGTCAAACAATTTGTGTTTAGCACTGATGCACCGTTACGAAAACACCGAAAAGTCGTACCAGCATCACACCGTGTTACGTGACCGCCACGACTGGAACTGATGCAACGCTGCGGATTACTTCAGTTTCAGAGCAACTGTCCATACTTCTTCGGACATGTCTGTGAAGCGAGCGGGAGGCCATGAGGCTATTTCTATGAATGTTGATTGTGTCTGACGGTTGATTCTCCTGTGCTTCATATCACGCCCATCAAGACACACCCCCAGTGACTCCAGACAGACAGACTCAAATGGAAGGAATCGGGGGGACTGTCTTTTTTTTTTTTTTTGGGGGGGGGGGGGGACCCCGCAGCAAAGATGAGGCCATGGGAGAGTGCCACGGCTTGACTCGTGACGTCAGATAAGGGGCAGCTCATGCGTTTTCAGATCGTGAATGATGTCATCGGTAGAAATCACTAAAAAAAAATGGCTGAAAGGATTGTTTGGACATAACTGCGCGTTGGGGAGTCGGGGTGGGGGTGATGGATGAGGAGAGAGGAGGAGGAAAAGGGTTGGGAGAGGGGGTGGGTAAAAGGGAAGGGGGTGCAGGAGTGCGGTTGGTGGGGGGGGGGGGGGGGATGACAAGATCGTGGTGAACAAGACTTGGCAGATGCCCGACCTGCGGGTCAGCCAAGGGGTAAGGCGCGGGGAGGGGGGGGGGGGGGGGGGGGGAGTGTCAGACCTTAATCCCACGAATACCGATGATTCTGGAACCGATTGCTGCCAGCAGTTCCGCCACTGACCTCTATGACGCCAATCCATCTCACAGAAAACCCAGGAACCACCCCTCCTGAGTCATCCAGGGCCCGCCAGAAAAAAGATGTATGTTGAGCATGTGTGTCACAGAAATGGGATATCTCCCATGTCTCCGGTGTGTATGGTGGAGGCCAGGGTGGAGGGTAGGAGGGGGGAAGGGGGGGCATCGGGATAGGGTGGCACAGGATGGGAGGGGGGACGGTGGTGATAGGAAGAATGGGGATGGGGATGGAGGGGCAGGAGGCGGTGTGCATGATGGCGGTGCTACTACTTCCTCAAACTGACTCATGGCAATTAACTGATTGATTAATTACACAGGGCCACAGCGCGTTGTGCCAGGCGATGGTCAATTTCAAGAATTGAGTAATTAACATTGCCACCAGCCTTTTAATGTGTACAAAACCTCTAGTTGAGACCACTTAAATAATAGTGTGTGTGTGTGTGTGTGTGTGTGTGTGTGTGTGTGTGTGTGTGTGTGTGTGTGTGCGTGCGTGCGCGCGCGCGCGCGCGCGCGCGCGAACGAGTGTGTCTATGTAAGATAGTGAGAGAGAGAGAGAGAGAGAACGGGATAGAGAGAGAGACAGAGACAGACAGACAGACACAAACAAACAAACAAACACAGACAGACTGACATAGACAGAGACAGAGGCAGACCGAGCGTGTTCATGACATCAATAAGCCTCAACAGAACCAGATGGCGGGCAGGTGTTTACCCAGACCGTCTTTCCTGCATCTTCAGCAACCTGCTGTACCCTTCCTTGGACTAGCCAAGGCCGCGCTGTGCTAAAAAAACACACACGACAGGGCTACGAACGGCTAGGGGCTAGGAGCACCAAGAGAAAGAACCCTACAGAAGCCCAGTAGCGTCATAAACCAATAGCAGCTGCTACCATCCAAAAGGGACAACGGGGTTAAGTGGTACCCCTGAGCATCACCCAGCTGTTTTTCCTTTAGGATAGTAACTATACCAGTTTCCCCTTCTACGGATCGCGAGTGTCCGCGCACTGATACTGCTTTTCTTCAGGAACACATAGATAACGGTTATTATCCTAAAGAGAAAAGGACAGACAATTGTGATCCTCTGCTCAAACAGGGAAAATGGTTATTATCCTCGGAAAGACTGGGGAAAACACTTATTATCGTTGGGTTTCGGCTTGTTTCATCAATGGTGTCACTACATGCGGTCGAGTCCATAATTATATGCTATACCACATCCGCTAAGTTTTGAGACTACAGTGCGTTTGATTTAAGCTGATGGATGAATGAATTCAAAACTAAGATGAGATAACTTAAGAAGAGGGTCTCGTGGCTACGACTTAGCTGGTGTCTGATCTACGCATTAGCCCAACGCGCTGGTCAGACCTTGAGTAACCTACCTAACACTGGTTGTGCCATTTTTATCATCGTATGGGCATCCTCGCGAAGACAGGGAAAACAATTATCCTCAGGAAGACAGGGAAAAAAATTATCCTCAGGAAGACAGGGAAAACCAATTATCCTCGGGAAGACAGGGAAAACAATTATCCTCAAGAAGACAGGGAAAACAATTATCCTCAGGAAGACAGGGAAAACAATTATCCTCAGGAAGACAGGGAAAACAATTATCCTCAGGAAGACAGAGAAAACAATTATCCTCAGAAAGACAGGGGGGAAAACACAATTATCATCGGGAAGACAGGGGAAAACATTATCCTCAGGAAGACAGGGGAAAACAATTATCCTCAGGAAGACAGGGGAAAACAATTATCCTCAGGAAGACAGGGGAAAAACAATTACCAACAGGAAGACAAGGGAAACAATTATCATCAGGAAGACAGGGAAAAACAATTATCTTCAGGAAGACGGGGAAAACAATTATCCTCAGGAAGATAGGGAAAAACAATTATCCTCAGGAAGACAGGGAAAAACAATTACCCTCAGGAAGACAGGGGAAAACAATTATCTTCGGGAAGACAGGGGAAACAATTATCCTCGGGAAGACAGCGCAAACCATTATCCTCAGGAAGACAGGGAAAACAACTATCCCCAGGAAGGCAGGGAAAGCGGTTATTATCCTAGGGAAACAAGGAAGAGTTATTATTCCCTGTAAAACAGGGCAAACAGTTGCGATCGTCAGGAAATTGATGCGATCCCCAGGATAATAACTGTGTTGCCTCTTTTCGCTATTTACCTCGAAGATCATTGCCTGAGGCACACAGCTGTTACCGCCTTTACACGCCAATGTGTTCCCATAGAAGCCAAGTCCTCCTGCGATCACAACCTCTGGAGGCATGGGAGAGGGAACGGGGAAAGAGGGAAGGGGAAGGAGAAGATAAGCACCATGGGTGCCCAGTTAATGTGTTTTCTAAAATGCCGAATGAGATTCAACACATGCAAATACACACACTTTAAGTGCGAACGGGCGTGCCTGCACACGCAAAGAGCACTCGCGCACACATACGTCAGGCAAGCAATACATAGTTGTGGTGAAGATGTCATGGCCAAAAATAACACGAGTATGCAGACAGGTGCGAACTTTCACACACACACACACACACACACACACACACACACACACACACCTTTTTTTTTTTTTTTTTTTAATCCCTAAAACTTTCGTAATGGCTGACTCTCGTGGTGCTAACACGCCATAACACGGTTGACATTTTTATACCCGGACCATTATTACTCTCAGTCGAACATATCCAGTATGAATTTGCACACTGTTCTTGCAAACCGAGTTCAGTTTGACGGCAGCTGACGACATTTTTCGCCAGTACAGCGGAGAGAATGTAGCTGGCGGTCGCATAAGAATTATCTCCCCTCTTTTAAAGTTCGATGACTCATGGAGGATTTGAGACGGCGTGCAACTGTTCTCCATAATACCGTTGTTGTTTTTTTCGTTGTTTTTGTGTGTGTGTGTGTGTGTGTGTGTGTGTGTGTGTGTGTGTGTGTGTGTGTGTGTGTGTGTGTTTTAACTGCCGAATAAAACAAATCGATAAATTAATTAATGAAATAAAACGATCACACACATAAACAATGGAGTCCGTCGGGTCACCTCAACTTGTATGTGTGTGTGTGTGTGTGTGTGTGTGTGTGTGTGTGGACAAAAGTACACATTAAAAACACAGAGAGAGATTTTAACCACGTTTTTTTCTTTTGGGGGGCTGGGTGAGGTGGGGAAGGCGTAAGTACACACTGGAACACTGAGAGAGAGAGAGAGAGAGAGAGAGAGAGAGAGAGAGAGAGAGAGAGACAGACAGACAGACAGACAGACAGACAGACAGACAGACAGCAGGCAGGCAGACAAGCAAACAGGCAGGTGTGAGCGAGAACTGCTGGTATCAGGAACGACAATCCAAACAATCTCTGGCCCCAGAATATCGCTGCACTTTGCACGCACTGTAATTCGCTCCGACCGTAGTAGCCCACGCAAGAACATTCCAGACAAGCGACATTCTATGTATGGTACATTATCCGCTGCCAAAAGTGCACACTGTTATTTTTGTTGTTGCCGTTGTTTTCAACAGAGCCGAAGTTTCAATCATGACAGAAAATGGAAAGATAAACCGTTCTTTACTACCCATGCCACTCGGAATCCAAAGTAAACCTTGAGCACGCGCCCTATGACGTAGATAATGCAAATGGTTTCCGCAGGCTGCACACCAAACATGAAGGTGCCAAAGGGCTTGCTTAAGATGTTGGGTATTTATAGACAGCGACCATCAGATTGTTTTGAGGATTCTTATTGTGTCGGAAAGTTTGATTCTCCTTTTTCTTTCGTATGTCCGTCAACACAGATCTAAATGAAAGGAAAGGGACTATTTTAGGGAGACCCATCCGGCGCAAAGATAAAGTCATGGGTGAGTGCGAAGGCCTGACATGTGACGTCAGGTATGGGGTAGCTCATGTAGGCCTACTTTTAGATTGTGGTAGAAATCCCTAAAACATATGTGAAATGATTGATGGGGAAGGGCGGGAGGGGGGTCATTCGATCTATGATCAGTTTAATATCAGTCGGCTTAAATTTACGCTAATCCTAAAAACGCTTACCTGGATTATGGGATGATTTGGTGCAAAAAAATCTTTACTGTGACGTGTGGCCACTGCACCCTGACTGGCCACAACATGTTAGCCTGTCCATGAGCCGTGGGTTCGATCCTCCACAATGCCCGTAATGTCAGGAAAGTATAGAGGGTTTTCAGACTGGTGATCTGAACGCTGGGTTGGCAGGGTGTTGGAGTTAGATTAGAGGGGGGGCACTGTAGGGGTGGGAAAGAAGAGGAGAGGGGGGGGGGGGAGGGGACACGTTTAGGTGCTTTAATAGTGTCAGCAACATCTAATATCCAGACTGAGTTGGTCTCTGGGCACAGCACACACAGTCAGTGAAGGCCTATTATAGAGGTTTATCTACGTATGGTACATTAAAAGCTGCCAAACGTGTGCACACTGTTGTTTTTGTTGTTACAGTTTAAACACAGCGGAAATTTCAATCATGACAGAGAATGGAAAGATACCCATGCGATCAAGGGAACAAAAGTCTCACGCCTTCCAATCAGAAGGAAGCTAACAAAAACTGGACGAATCAAACAGTGCGACACATACACCAACATTTATGGACAGAGTTGAAAACCGAAGAGGAAGCTGAAACCATCTGAGGCCTGATTAATTTTCTTTCCGTTTCAAATCCGATTCATCTTGAATAAGAACTAAATGAATGTTGTATTTCAAGGCTAGAGGTCAAAGAGTTAAATCTTTCAGAATTATACTCAGCATTATTTTTTCTCTCCCCCTGCACCTGAAAATAGTAACATGCTCTGATTGGTAGATGGGGCCTTCGGTATTTTTCACTCTCACGAGCCCGTCACTGTTGAGTTTCTTAACTTTTTGGTTTTGTCTTAGTGGTGTGTGTGTGTGTGTGTGTGTGTGTGTGTGTGTGTGTGTGTGTGTGTGTGTGTGTGTGTGCGTGCGTGCTTGCGCGCGCGCGCGCGCGCGCGTGTGTGTGTGTGTGTGTGTGTGTGTGTGTGTGAGAGAGAGAGAGAGAGAGAGAGAGAGAGAGAACTGCAGTATGCTGGGACAGAATCCTGTTATGGCGGATGTGCGGCTATTTTATCACACTGTTCAATTGTACCATTTAAAAAAAAAAAAAAACAGACCACTGTAGTGAATATCGGCACGTGATGCTCGCTGTGATTGAGCCGGCACACACACACACACACACACACACACACACAGGCAGTTTTTGCTAGCTGGAATTCTTCGCAAGCGTAATTCCCATCAGTTCTTCAAGTCAAAGGAATTTCAGCTTTACTCCCCCCCCCCCCCCCCCCCCCCCCCCCAGTTCTAAGATCAGTTTCCCACCCTCTTTGGAGAGCGAGAGAGAGAGAGAGAGAGAGAGAGAGAGAGAGAGAGAGAGACAAGAGAGGGGGGTAGAAGGGCGGGAGGGTAGAGGATGGGGGAAGAGGGGGGCGGGGCAGGGTGGATTGTGCGCTCCAGAGTTTGAATCTTGATAGCTGTCACCAGTGGTCACAGCGGGTAATAAAGCTGGCAGACAGTTTCTGGAATGGCTCCTCTCTTAGAGCGTCGTTTATCGCTCGCCGACTCTATGGCCCCTTCATGCTCGCCACACGTGGTTCCTTACGGTGGCTTCGTGTTCCGGTGAAAGTGCACTTCAGACCTTCCCTCCTCTGAGACTAGTTGGCTTTATTCATGCTGTTCTTGCCATGAAAACATGCTGTTAGTCCTCCGGCATATTTTCATAACGCGTACTGAAGAGTTGCTTACTAACTAACAGACAAAACACGCAAAGGAAGAACACAGAATGTTGTGTTACAGTCTCAACAAAACAACACGAACAACAAATGCAGTCTGAACAGAATTCCAACAAGAACATGAAAAACAGCTTTTCGGTCTGAAAAGACCAAGAACAAAAACGAAACAAGAGAGAGAGAGAGAGAGAGGGGGGGGGGGTAAATGAAATGTCTTACAGTCTGAACAGAATAACAAGAACAAAAAAAGTTGGTCTTACAATCTGATCAGGACTCGAAGAACACGAAATATTGTCTTACAGTCTGAACAGAACAACAAAAAACACGAAATGTTGTCTTTCAGTCTGAACTGAACAACAAGAACACGAAATTTTGTCTTTCAGTCTGAACAGAACAACACGAACACGAAATCTAGACCAACAGTCTGAATGAAACAACAAGAACACGAAATGTTGTCTTTCATTCTGAACAGAACAACAAGAACACAAAATGTTGTCTTTCAGTCTGAACAGAACAACAAGAACACGAAATGTTGTCCTACGGTCTGAACAGAACAACACGAACACGAAATGTTGTCTTACAGTCTGCACAAAACAATACGAACAACAAACGCTGGTCCTACAGTCTGAATAAACCTTCAACATGAACAAGAAACATCATCTTACATTCTGAACAGAAAAACAAAAAGTGTTGTTTTGTAGCCCGAATAGCACTCTGCAAAGAACACGAAAAGTTGGTCTGTTTTTGTGTACATAATTCCAACAAGAACAAAAACAGAAACAAACAAACAAACAAAAAATGGCAGTCTTTCAGTCTAAACAGAATTCTACCAAGAACACGAATTATTTATCATCCTCTCTGAACTAAAGCTACACAAAGAACAAAAGAAATGTTAGCTTTTCAATCAGAACACAACTTCTTTCGTGTTGGTCTTCCAATGTGGACGTGACACCACAACGAAGACGAAATTTTGTCTGAACATAAGTCAAACAAAGAACAAAAGACATGCTGGCCTTTCAATTCAAACACAGCTTCATGTGGAATGTTGGTATTTCAGTCTGAACTTTATAGCATAACGAAGACGGAATGTTGGTCTTGCTTTCTGGACTCATAAGGGATGAGTAATTCTTCTCGCTTCTGTCAAGTTTGAAATACTGTAAAGATTGCAAACTAAATGAAGATGGATTTCATCTGTCACCCTCTCGACTCCTTCTCCTTCGTCTCCGTCCCTCACATATAAAGCACTACTGCACAAACATGAATCAGAGCAACAATATCTGGAATGGGTACAAGTAGGAATCAGCATCCCTATCAAGCACAATTTCATCTGGAATCTATCGCAAACAATACCTTACTCTAACCTATTCTCACTGTACCCTCGATCACCCCCCCCTTCCCGTCCTCCGTCCCACACATATAAAGCACTACACAAACATGAATCAGAGCAACAATATCTGGAATGGTACAAGTAGGAATCAGCCCCTATCCAACCCCTCGATCCCCCCCCCCCCCCTTCCCCCAACACTCCGCCTCCTTTCCTCCCCCTTCCACCATCTTTCCTTCCACCAGCTTTCTTTTCGTCAGTGTCACTGTTATCACCAACGATCTCTGACACAAGCAATAAGCCACGACAAAACACGCAAAAACAGTGACATCCCCCCTTCCCTCCCCCCCCCCCCCCCCCCCACCCCCACCCCATCCCCCACCCCCCCAATCCAGTAAGAAGCCATGACACAAAACACGCAAGACAAGTCAACCCTACTCCAGCAACATGCCGAGACAGACGAGATCAAAACAATTTCCCAACGCCAAGGCATACAAAAAACACTACACCCTGTACTCGCGTGAACCTGGTTATGCTGGGAGGGGGGGGGGGGGGGGGGGGGGGGGGGAAGGCAAATAATAACAAGACTAAAACTCATAACAAAGAAAGATAGGAAAGAAAAAACACAAACAGAAACCTAAAAAAAAAAAAAAAAAAAAAGAGAGAAAGGAGAGACAACTACAATCAGCACCCGACAAAGGGACGTAAACCCTGCATCGTGACAGTTTTTCCCTGCACAGACGAAACATTGATCCGCTATCAAAGCCCTCCACTGATGAGGACATAGGTCCTATTTAAGCCTCCGCCAAAAAAATGAAGATGTGTATGTCTTATTAAAGCCCTCCAGCAATGAAGACATGTGTGTCCTATTAAAACCCTTCAGGAATGAAGATATGTGTCCTATGTACGCCCTCCAGCAATGAAGACATGTGTCCTGTTAAAACACTTCAGCAATGAAGACAAGTGTCCTATCAAAACCCTCCTCCCATGAAGATGTGTCCTATTGAAACCCTTCACCTATAAAGATGTGTGTCCTATTGAAAGCCTTCCACCAATGGAAACATGTCTCTTACTAAAGCCCTCCACCAATGAAGATATGTCTCGTATTAAAGCCCGTCACCGATGAAGATATGTACACTATTAAAGCTCTTCGCAAATGAAGATGCGTCAACAATATAAGCCCTCCATCAACGAATACAATACATACTATAAAATCCCTCTACCAGTGGGTAGAAAAATGGTAGGTAGGCACTCAAGGTCTGATCAGCGCGTTGGGCTAATGCGTAGGTCAGACATCACAGCTGAGTCGTAGCCACGAGACCCTCTTCTTCAATTGTCTCATCTTTGTAGTTAATTCATTTATCCATCAGCTTCAAATCATGCGTAGTTTAGTTTCAAAACTTAGCGGATGTAGTCCGCACGCAGTGATGCCTCCTTGATGAAACTGAAACTGAATACCAGTGGTGTGTTTTCCCATTCAAACCCTCCGCCGATGAAAATAGGTCTATTATCATAATATGGACACTGGTAGAGCCCTCAACCAAAGAAGCCTTCCACCAGTGCAACTATGTCCACTATCATATGGCCACTGTCAAAGCCCTCAATCGACAAAGATTGGGATGCTGTTAAAGCCATCGATACGGTTGACTGGCATCTTGTCAGCAGTGCACCTACATGCAACATTAGATGGAGGTCTACCTGGAGATATTCACATGATGGACAAACTGACGTACATCCTAGAAATCTCCATGTGACACTGTACAGAAACCTAGCCAGCAATCCCGCGGCAGACCAGCATAAAGTAACCCACCACTCTCCGCCCTGCTCCACCTGCGCGCAGGGTAACCGACAGGCGTAGCATCCCACAAGAGCGAGACAGGTGCCAAGGCGGCCGAGTGCTATCCCTGACACGAGACAGCCCTTGCCTTCCCACGTCAACCAGCTTGCCCCCCAGATAGTGAGGGCAGATAGGGGAGACAAACAGGGAGCGGCTGACTCTGGCACTAGGAGTAGTGGGGGCTGGCAGCGCAGGGCCAGACAGGCGCGGAATGTCCACCGCCATCATCCCATGCCACTGCCAGAGGATGGGTTGGGGCAAGTGTTTTCTCTGAAAACAACAGCTATTCTTACCATCCGCACCCTGCGGGTTCTTTTTGGAATTGGTTCCGCACACCACCACCAGCCCTGCGGATTCTTACTAAAAACACATCCACCCACCCACCCCCCATCTGCCCACCTGCCTGTCCCCCTTCTGCACCCGTCCAATTTTCCTGTTATCTCAACCCCTTTCCCCCTAACTCCGCTCCTTCAATTTGTTTTCTTTCGTATCAACGTCTGTACCCCCGCCTGAAACTCCACAAAAATGTAGGGAACATTCTTTTAACCGTTCAGACCTTACGATAACGAGAGGAATACTCTGTTACCAGTTCAGAACTCACCGTAACATGGGGATCACGATGTTAACTGTTTCAGTCCTCACAGTAATATGGGAAACATTCTGTTAACAGTTCAGACTTGCGATAACAAGAGGAACATCCTGTTAACACTTCAGACCTCAAAATAACGTGGGGAACATCCTGTTAACACTTCAGACCTCAAAATAACGTGGGGAACATCCTGTTAACACTTCAGACCTCAAAATAACGTGGGGAACATCCTGTTAACACTTCAGACCTCAAAATAACGTGGGGAACATTCTGTTAACACTTCAGACCTCAAATAACGTGGGGAGCATTCCGTTAACACTTCAGACCTCAAAATAACGTGGGGAGCATTCCGTTAACACTTCAGACCTCAAAATAACGTGGGGAACATTCTGTTAACACTTCAGACCTCAAAATAACGTGGGGAACATTCCGTTAACACTTCGGACCTCACATGACATAAACATTCTGTTAACAGTTCAGACCCACAAATTAATTTATGTACAATGACGAGTGGAACATTCTGTTAACACGTCAGACCTCACAATAACCAGAGGAACACCGTCAACAGTCCAGACCTCACAATAACAAGAGAAGCACTCTGTTCACAGGTCTTGGCAAGAGGAACACACTTTGCTAGCAGCCCACGCTTAACTGTTACAAGCCAAACACATATACAAATAAACCACGATAAAAAGAAAAAGGCGCAAAATAACGCGTATTTCATGCACAACGCCACAAGCAGACAAGGGAATGTTTCTTCCACTTAGGCGTCTCCTTCAAACCTCAGAAATAACCGACATTTAAAAAAAAAAAAAATTGCCAGACGATTCTACCCATCAGTCTGTCAGCATGAAAATGGTTGCAAAAGAAGGGCCATTCCAAGGCTGATAGCTAACTGGGGAGTATTATTTGGTGCTTTTGGGGGGGGGGGGGTGGAGTGGAGTGAGGATAGGGGGTGGTGGGGGGAGGGGGGGAGGGTATTCTTTGTTTTATTCTGTTACTTATGTCGGTCGTAGGAAGACGTGTTGGTTGACAGCCCTCTAGTCTGTTATGTCGGGTGAATGTTCCTTTGTACCTTGTGTGTGTGTTTCCATGTACTTTGGGGCTTGTTTTTTTTCCGTCAGCCCCCCCCCCCCCCCCTTCCCAACCCCCCCCCCCCCCCCCCCCCCCCCCCCACCACCGTCTGTTGCAGTCTCGCAATACCATGGGACACTCTTCACCAACGTGGAGTTCTCAAAACACTTGTCATTATTGGCCGTGCTCCTCGACATGGCAAGCATGGATGGCCAAAAGCAAAACAGCCTTCCCCTTCCCGCCCTCCTCCTCCTCCCCCCTCCCTCCTCCCCCACTCCCCACCCCTTGCCCTTTCATCCCCAACCTACCGTCCCTCAAATTCTTCACATTCCTCCACACTGTTTTCGTGCACATAATCCAATGCCCTTTTTTTTTTTTTTTTTTTTTTTTTTTTACTGATAATTATTATTATTACCTTCACTTTACTGATTTAACTTTACGGGGTCGGGACTGATGAGTTTTGATTTGTGTTGATTTTTGCTTATGTCGACGTTTTCTCTTTTCTCCCCCCCCCCCCCCCCCCCCCCCCCCCCCCCCCCCCCCCCCCCCCCCCAACAAAAAAAAGGAAGAAAAAAAAACAAGAAAAAAAAAACATAGAAGCATTTTGAGCATTGAGAAGTAGGCCTATCCATTAGTTATCGTGGCAACCTTTTCATCATATTTGCATCGTGAAGTGATAACGTTCTGTGGACTGAAAGAATATTACGCAGTAGTTATTGCTAAAACCTTCATAATCACCAGAGAGAGGGAGGAGGGATGAGAGAGAGAGAGAGAGTGAGTGAGAGAGACAGAGACAGAGAGAGACAGACAACTCAACTCAACTCAACTCAAACACTTTAATTGCAAAGGACAGCGGCCTATCTGCAGTAAGGTCAAGAACACACACGCGCGAGCTCGGCGCATATACTGAATAATATGACAGAAAATATTTGCATTAACACAATGTTCTTCCTGAAGTTACTCTGGCATTTGTGTGTTCACTGATAGCAGTTCCTCTCTTCGTTTCAGTGCTTTGAAATGAAACATAGCTACAGAGCGAGTTACATTCTCTGTTCATTTTGCAGTAAAAGAAGCAGTGACACTTGATGAACATTTCTAGCCTGAGGCAAAATGTATTTATCTCTCAAATCTTTATTGGGTGGACAAACAATCAAAAAATGGAGAGAGAGAGAGAGAGAGAGAGAGAGAGAGAGAGAGAGAGAGAGAGAGAGAGGCAGAGAAGAGCATAAGGAACGGGGAATTAGGGGGTGGGAGAGTGTATGTGTGTGCGCATTCAGTGAGTCCTCAGGTTGACAAACAAACAACAGTGAACCTTGCAGTAAACGGTTTTTCTTATCACTCTTCGCGCAGGAACCACGACAACATGACCCGGATGTGGACGTGCATAAGGCGTTTGAGGAATGCAGC
>JADBJO010008954.1:42500-57500 GCA_016801955.1 Conus betulinus | reverse complement strand
GCCTATCATGTCGCTGGAGGCGGGAATTCACATCAAAACTATTTCGCTACAGGCCGGAACTGAAATCCGTATCCTTCAGCTACAAGAAGAAATTCAAATCCTATACTGTGCAACAGTCGGGAATTCACATCCTATACTGTAGCAACCGTCAGGAATTCAAATGCTATCCCGCGGCTACAGACGGGAATTCAAATCCTTAACTGCGACTACAGGCGGATATTCAAATCCTATAGTGTAGCTATACGCGGGAATTGAAATCCTATAACGTAGCTATAGGCGGGAATTCAAATCCTATACTGTAGCTATAGGCGGGAACAGAAATCCTATAATGTAGCTATAGGCGGGAATTCAAATCCTATAATGTAGCTATAGGCGGGAATTGAAATCCTATAATGTAGCTATAGGCGGGAATTGAAATCCTATAATGTAGCTATAGGCGGGATTGAAATCCTATAATGTAGCTAAGGCGGGAATTGAAATCCTATACTGTAGCGACAGGCGGGAATTCCAATCCTCCGACTCGGCATTTCGTCCAAAAGATGAGCAAAAGTGTCTGCAGAGCTTTAATTAGCCTCTTATGTAACCTATCCTTCAGCTATGTACAGGCATATCAAACCACGGTCAACTTGCTACAGGCCTACCACTTACTTTCCCGCTATTTGGGAGAAAAAAGAAAAAACAATCACTTTTGCGGGAGACAACATACTTAAAATGCCTTCAGACTACAGACGAACACAGCAACTACAGCTGCATGAATTTCTACGGCCGCACCCAACCCCTCGGGACTCAACCCATGAGGATGCTCGCCAACGCCCTGATGCCCTCTGGACTCGACGATTGGCTCTAACCCACCGCTGAAGAAGAAGACGAAATGAACACCAACAACTACAACGAAAGAAGACAACTCTAACGGCTACCACCGTCGAACAACAACAACGACCAACCGCGCCATGAATCTCTGAAAACCAATGACACCAAAGACTACCGTGAATGAAAAACATGTCTCTAAAACCTTTTTCGCTATGAGGACGTAAAACTCAACCATTCATACAGTCACGCCCAGACACAAACGCCCAGCTAAGCTCCTGTCAAACGTCTCTCATGTTATCTTGCTGAGAGGCCTAACGTAGAGAGAAACAGACATAACAATACTTCTGACTCGGTCTCTGTCTGTCTCTGTCTGTCTGTCTGTCTGTCTGTCTGTCTGTCTGTCTCTCTCTCTCTCTCTCTCTCTCTCTCTCTCTCTCTCTCTCTCTCTGTGTGTGTGTGTGTTCATCTGCCTCTGTCTCTGTTTATCTGTCTCTGTTTATCTGTCTATCTGTTTGGCAGTCTGTCTGCCTGCCTGCCTGCCTGCATCTCTCTCTCTCTCTCTCTCTCTCTCTCTCTCTCTCTCTCTCTCTCTCTCTCTCTCTCTCTCTCTGTTCATCTGCCTCTGTCCATCTGTTTTGGCAGTCTGCCTGCCTCTGCTGCTCTCTCTCTCTCTCTCTCCTCTCTCTCTCTCTCTCTCTGTCTGTCTCTCCCTATCTGTCTGTCTGTTTACCTCTCGCTGCAGTATCATGATCTCTCTCCCTCCCCCTCCCCCTCTCTCTCTCTCCCTCTCTCTCACTCTCTCTCTCTCTCTCCCCCCTCCCCCCTTCTCTCTCTCTCTCTCTCTCTCTCTCTCTCTCTCTCTCTCTCTCTCTCAGTGTACTATCAGATGATAGGGCCAGCAGCGGGGAGCGAGGTCAGGGCCTATCAGCCACAGCAGACAGCACCGAGGGGCGGCCAGAGGGAGAGGCTGTGGAGGCGTGGGCGGCTGGCGTCATGACTCAACGGCCAATGATCGTGGGGGCATGGATTTGATGTGTTTGTTTGTGACTTTCTTTTCTTTTAGATCCGTGTTCTGGGAGCCGCAGCCCCCATGGCGTTATCAGTCACCCTCGATCTGTGACCTATCACCCTCACACCGCCTTCTTCTCCTCTAATCCTACAGAGAGAGAGAGAGAGAGGAGAGAGGAGGAGAGAGAGAGGAGAGAGAGAGAGAGAGAGACAGACAGACAGACAGACAGAGACAGAGAGACAGACAAACAGACAGACAGGCAGACAGGCAGAGACAGAGACAGAGAAACGAGACAGACAGACAGACAGACAGACAGACAGAGACGAGAGAGACAGAGAGTGAGAGAGGCAGACACACACCAGAGAATGGGAGATATCCCAGAGAAATGAGAGATATCTATATCTCCCATTTCTCTGACAGACAGACAGACAAACAGAGAGAGAGAGAGAGAGAGAGAGAGAGAGAGAGAGAGAGAGAGAGAGAACATCCACTTCCCCAATCGTTATTATGCCCACTGAGGCTCATTTCCCCAACCCCCTTCCCCACCCCACCCTATCTCCCCCTCCCTCCCCATCCCACCCCCCCAGCTTCATCGTCTCCGCCGCCACTCCCTTGGCTACAGATACGCGCAGCCCCCAGGTGATAAACAAAGAATGTCATCTGGAGATAGGGACCAACTTAGCTGGGAGCCATGCCACCTGGACGGCAAAACCCGCCACAGCCAAACACACACACACACACACATACACACACGCGCGCGCGCGCGCACGCACACACACACACACACACACACACACACACACACACACGCACACACACACACACACACACACACTACCATGAAACGCGCCATTCTATCTTAACAGAGTTTGCTGTCTATATCCAATGCCACAGCAGGGAATGTGACATAGTCTTCACAAGCAGAGTTTGCCATCTCCATTGCTGCATTACCAGGGAACGTGCCGTGCTGTCTTCATTATCAACAGTTTGCTGTCTATATCCATTGCCACATTACCAGGGAACGTGCCATGGTATATTCATTATCAATAGTTTGCCACCTCCATTGCCACATCAGGGAACGTGCCATGGTGTCTTCGTGAATAGAGTTTGTCGTGGTATCTTCAGAATCAATAGTTTGCCATCTCCATTGCCACATTACCAGGGAACGTGCCATGGTGTCTTCATGAACAGAGTATGTCGTGTATCTTCATTATCAATAGTTTGCCATCTCCATTGCCACATTACCAGGGAACGTGTCTTCATGAATAGAATATGTCGTGGTGTCTTCCAGCATCAATAGTTTGCCGTCTCCAATGTCCACAGCAGGGAACCTGCCACGGTATCTTCGTTAATAAAATTTGCCCTCTCCGTTGCAACAACAGGAAACACGCAGTGGTATCTATATATTCATACGGTTTGCCCTGTCCGTTGTCACAACAGAAAACATGCCATTATATCTTCACTAACGGAGTTTGCCCTCTCCATAGCCACAACAGGAAAAATGCCATGGTACACTAATTAACCGAGTTTGCCCTCTCCATAGCCACACCAGAAAACATGCCACAGTATCTCTCTCTCTCTCTCGTCCTCCTCCTCCTCCTCTCTGCTCCAAAACAAAAAGTTTCTTCCTCTGTTCACCTCTTCTCATCACTAATACCTCCCCCCCCCCCCCCCCCTCCCACCCCCCCCACCCCCACCCCCCTCCCAACTACTACAATCGTTTTCCTCCTTTCCCACCAGCAGCACCGTACAGGTTTAGAACGGAAACCCGTCAGCCGCCATTGCTGCTCCATCCTGCTCGTGCTTGAGCGGAAGTGGTGTGCAGGGGAGCAATCTAATTAGTCTTCTCTTTAACCCCCTCAAGGGAGGGTACCCATCTATCCCATCTGCTGCTGCTGCCGATGACCTTGGCGGTGCAGGGTGAATCGAAACAGAAGGCCTGACTGTTCAAGTCGCTTTACCGGTGAGCCGGGACTTTGCGACGCCCCTCACTGAAATCTGGTGCCTCAAGTTAACCCATGGCTGGTCCGACATCGCTGTCTTAGCGGTATAGTTCTGTTATTACAGTGTACTGACATCCCTAATTCTGTTATTATGGTTTATTGACATCCGTAATTCTGTTATCACGGTGTACTGACATCCCTAATTCTGTTATCACAGTATACTGACATCCCTAATTCTGTTATCAGTGTACTGACATCCCTAATTCTGTTATCAGTGTACTGACATCCCTAATTCTGTTATCACAGTGTACTGACATCCCTAATTCTGTTATCAGTGCACTGACATCCCTAATTCTGTTATCAGTGCACTGACATCCCTAATTCTGTTATCAGTGTACTGACATCCCTAATTCTGTTATCACAGCGTACTGACATCCCTAATTCTGTTGTCAGTGTACTGACATCCCTAATTCTGTTATCACAGTCTTAACATGTCTACTTCTGTGATTACAGTGTCTTAACATGTCTACTTCTGATTACAGTGTGTCCTAATTCTGTTATGTCTACTTCTTCTGTTATTACAGTGTCTTAACGTGTCTACTTCTGTGATTACAGTGTCTTAACATGTCTACTTCTGTGATTACAGTGTACTTAAAATGTCTCACTCCGTTATCACAGTGTACTGACATCCCTAATCTCTTCTCTTAGTCTAACCACGCCTACTTCTGTGATTACAGCGTCTTAAACTGTCTCATTATGTTATGACAAAGTCATAATAGGTCTGAATCCGACATCCCTGTGTCTTAACGTGTCTAATCATGTTATCACAGTGTCCCAATCTGTCTAATTCGACGGAGACAGTGTCTTAATAGGTCTAATTCTGTCGTCACCGTGTTTTAACCTGTCTAATTCTGACATCATCGTGGCTTCAACTTATTTCGAAGTTCTCATATCACTGTCTTTATAGACCATCAATACGACATCCTTTTTGTCGTAACATCTTTTTTTTTTTTTTTAATTCTGACATCAGTATGTCGTAGCATTTTCTCATTCCGACATCAAGTTCAAGTGTTACACCTTTCGACGGTTCCAGGTTACGTAATAGTAGCTAAAAGCGAAGCAGGCACCAGCACAGTCACATGCATACTGATTGCATTTATGTTTCAAGGCCAACCTCCCCAATGGTCAGTGGGTTATTACGTGACTGAATGCCAGATAGTCGACTGCCGAAACAGCTGCTATACGGAGAACCGATTCAGGACAAGCGCAAAATTTGGGGGGGCAAAGTTGGGGGGGGGGGGGGGGGGGGGGGGGGGCAGAGGAAACGTTTCAAGGACTGCCTCAAAGTGTCCCTCAAAGGCCTGGACATCAACCTGGGAGTCGCTTGCCCTGGACCTCTCAGCCTGGCGAAGCAGCCTCACAAAGGGTGCGTGTACATCAGAGAAGAGACGCACAGCAGAAGCTGAGAGAAAGCGAGCCGCGCAAACATCCGCACAAAGACTTTAGGATCAGCTTAGAACGATCGACAGAGGCCAAACTTGCGCTTGAATCCCTTCAGATCCCCAAGCGTACGCCACGTGACATGTCACGTGTACACTAAGTGTCAAAACAACCACGTGACATGTCACGTGTACACTAAGTGTCAAACCTCTTAACAACGCCAGTAGTAGTACAGAACGACCGGCAGTGGATGCAGAGAGAGAGAGAGAGAGAGAGAGAGAGAGAGAGAGCACTTTACTCCCTTGCTGGGTACATTTCACTTCCCATCGTATGAAGGGAATTGAAGAGGGTGGTAAGGGTCGAGATAGGGAGGAGGATGGGGAGGAGGCGGGGTAAAAGGGAAGGCAGGCAATTGAATACAGATGTTCTCTTTTAGATATCCTTGTTGAGCGCGCGCGCGCTTGCGTGCGTGCGTGCGTGCGTGCGTGTGTGTGTGTGTGTGTGTGTGTGTGTGTGTGTGTGTGTGTGTGTGTGTGTGTGTGTGTGTGTGTGTGTTTCTGAGAGACACACACACACACACACACACACACACACACACACACACACACACACACACACACACACACACACACACACACACACACACCAGATCGACCGATCGACAGACAGACGGGCAAACAGACAGACAAAACAAACAGACAGACGAAAACAGAAATTCTGACAGGGAAAGAGAGACTGACTCAGACTGACTGAAAAAAAGACAGACAGAGAGACCGACCGACGACAGACAGACAGACAAACAAAACAGACAGGCAGACAGAGACCCGCTACATGATGAGTCACTAGTCTCCCAGCGATGCCAAACACCGATGCTGTCAGGAACCATTTTCTCCCACAGCACAACCTCCCCATCCCCACCCCCCACCCCACCCATCCCCCATTGCATGGGTATGCATGCACCCACGGCACTGGGCAACGAGAGCACATGGCAAGCCTACACACTGCACTATGCACGTGCAATGCGTGCTGCAGTACCGTATGGCACCATGCATGCAACAGAAGGCAGAGAGACACACAGCCTCGGGAGATAAAGCCAAGAGGTTAGCGGGCACTGCCCAGCGTCCTTCACGGACCGAATAGAAATGAAAAGTCACGACTCCCGCATTTCGCTCTCCATCAACGGTCAGCTTATCGACATCACACCTAGTGAATGACTAGATGCCTCACAGCTAGAAATCCCGCAGGTTACTTTTCATTTGGTCCTAGGAACAAGTAGATTAGAGAAATCCAGATGTCCTCCCAATGCTCTACTTGCCCTCATCTAGATGTCCTAACAATGTTCTATTTGCCCTCATCTAGATGTCCTCCCGATGTTCTACTTGCCCTCATCTAGATGTCCTCCCGATGTTCTACTTGCCCTCATCTAGATGTCCTCCCAGTGTTCTACTTGCCCTCATCTAGATGTCCTCCCAGTGTTCCACTGCCCCTCATCTAGATGTCCTCCCAATGTTCTATTTGCCCTCATCTAGATGTCCTCCCGATGTTCTATTTGCCCTCATCTAGATGTCCTCCCCAATGTTCTTTTTTTTTTTTTTTTTTTTTTTTTTTGCTGTCCCAACCTCTGCGCCACCTCAGAGGCAGTGCACCCACGCCGCTCATTCCGACACCCTGTCCACAGCCACGGCCCGGTCGGCCCCGCCGCAGCCCCGGCACCGGCAATCCACAGGGAGCAGTCCAACATGCGCAGGACACCACCTATTAAGCCCCCTACTGACGACAATAATTGCTTAGTCGCGGAGCCGGCGTGAGTGAGCTCTCCCTCCGGAGGGCGCCACCACGTCCGCCCAACGACAGCCCCCATGGACCCGCCGATACCGGTGACCCCGACGGAACCAAACAAGGCCACAGACGTGGAGAGGACATCGAAACTGAGGTCACCATGAGAGCAGGGCATGAAGGGCCACAGAATTTGAGACTTTTTTTTATGCTGATCGATGAGAATGAGGATGATTATGATGATGCTACGGATTTCCATTTCGGTCTGAGACTGCATGACAGAGCTGTACTCTACGCTTCCTTTCATAATATATCCCGGCGTCAACCAGGCCCGAGAGATACAGACACCTGCAGTGTTGGTCAGGAAATTTGAGCAACACTCTCAGAAACGCATCCATTAAGTGGATGAAAACTCGACTGTGTTGTCCCAGTCTTCCCAACTGAGTCTGCAGCAAACTCAACTCTGGGTAGGAGCCGGTCGGGGCAGAAAAACCCACATGACTTCTGATGGGATTCGAACCCACGACCTCCCAACCGGGAGTCCGCGACGCTAACCACTTCGCCACGGCGGCTGGTTCCTCCCAGTGTTCTACTTGCCCTCATCTAGATGTCCTCCCAATGTTCTATTTGCCCTCATCTAGATGTCCTCCCCATGTTTTATTTGCCCTCATCTTGATGTCCTCCCCATGTTCTACTTGCCCTCATCTAGATGTCCTCCCGATGTTCTATTTGCCCTCATCTAGATGTCCTCCCAATGTTCTACTTGCCCTCTCTAAGTACAGAGACGATTAGTCAATGTAAATGTCCGTGGGTGCAGAGACAAAGTCAGCGGGCATCATTAAATATCGGCGTGTTCTGCACACACTGAGAGATTTAGGCCTAACAGAGAAAAGAGTAAGGTATAGAACCATTTATACATTCACTGGAATACACATGTTAAAAAAAATGTGTCCTTTTTGTGGTCAAAAGTGTATGAGAAACTTAGACTAAAATGGTCATGTTTCCACAAAACAGGAAAAAAATTCATGTTTCCACTGCTCACAAATTCCTGGACGGGCAATAACATGTTCATGTTTGCACTCCACACACATTCCTCGACTGAATCATTAAAATTATAAAATCCCTGCCGTGCTGCTCTCTCTTTCATCTCTTTCCCTCTTAACCACATACACATTACCAAAACAAATCCACCTAACACAGCCACAAAAAACTATCATACAGGGAGCAGCTCTCTCATTTCCGCGCGGATCAGGCGCAACGTGCGGTCCTTCGAATGAGACTAAACCCGAGGTTCCGTGTGCGAACGCACGCATAACATCTTGCACACACGTAAACTCCCATCACCAGACTCACCACTTTCGGAAGAGAAAGCCACTTTGGCCGTTGGTATGGATGATATGTTACACATAGCATGCACCCTGCGTGAGAAATGAAAAGAATGAAGGAAATAAAGGAAACTGAGTGAACGATATTGACTGGATGACACGGGAAACGACTGAATGAAACGCCAGCTGGCAGCTCTTCAGTCGGCACTACCCAGGTGGGCAGCCCGTTGTGTAAACGAGTGTGGATTGTAAAGCGCTCAGAGCTTGGTCTCTAATCAAGGATAGGCGCTATATAAGTATTCATAATAATATTTATAATGATAACAACAATGTCTGCATGCTGATGACACGTCTTAGGTACAGACCCCCGGCATCTTGCCTCAGCGAGGCAACGCTCAGCTAGGATCGTTGGGAGAAAAACCGGGAGACAGGGAGGGAGGGGGAGGGGGGAAGGGGGGGGGGGGGGGGTCCAAAAGAGAAAGAGGAAAGCGTGATCGGTCTGCACTGGTGCTTACGTATTAGCCATCCTTTCAAATACATTCCTTTAAACAAAACAAAAGGTTGCCTGACGTACAAGCGGAGAGAGAGAATTTCCACTCGTCAGGCAGAAGCCTTTGTTGCCACAGAGAATCAGACGGGTGGATATTTCGAGCCCTGAACTAAACAAACAAACATACACTCAACGAAACAAACGAAGACTCCACAGCAAAATACCAAACCCCCTCAGAATCTGTACAAAACCCGCAAAAACAAAACAAAACCCATAACACCCAACCTCAAAACGTTCCTGCTGTACCCACCCAGAAAGGGAGAAGACCCAGCTGGCAAGGATTCCCCTTTCCCCTTTTAACACACACACACACACACACACACACACACACAGAGAGACGAGAGAGAGAGAGAGAGAGAGAGAGAGAGAGAGAGAGACAGCCAGCCATATACACATAGACATACAGACAGCAGGCAGAAATACAGACAGACAGACAGACAGACGGACAGACAGACAGACAGACAGACCTCCCCCGTTGCGGTAGCAGAGGAAGGGGGAATCGCCAGACGTTGCCAAGCCCACGGAGAAGCCCACGCAGGCGAAGAGGAAGTCGATCTTGCGGGACCACTCCTCGCGCTTCACCACCTTGGGCGACACGGTGGACGAGGTCTCGTCCGTCGACGGAGGGTCGGCGTTGACCCCGCCACCCAGGGGTCAGGCCGCTCTGCAGCACGCCTTCCGCGGTGTCATCCTCAACGACGGAGGCCCTGCCCTCTTCTGAGCTCATGGTCTGCCGACACACACACACACCACAGCAATGAACGAATGAAGAGACAGAACAAGAGGCGACTGGTCTGGTTCTACTATAGTTGGGTTCGAAGTGCGGTCACTGACTGCAAGGCGGAAACCGAAACAAATTAAAAGAAAAAAAAAAAAAAAAGTTGTTAGTCAGTCCGCCAAAAAACAGGAGCAAACAAGTTTACATGACAAAACACGACGCGATTCGACCTCTTACGGTCTTCTTCAGGCAAGATGAATAACAACATCAGGACAATGAAAAACGAAGTACGAACTATTCACTGTCTTCTCATATGGCCTAACGTAACAGCAGGACATGAAGGGCCAAAGGATTTAGAACCTCTTTTGAATGACGATCAATGTCAATGAGGCTGAACAAGATAACGCCAAAGTGTTCCATTCTGATCTAAGACACTGTGACAGGGCTGCAACAGACGCTGCCTTTCATCATAGTCAATCAGGCCTGAGAGAAACAGAAACCTGCCGTGTTGATTAGGAAGTGAGGAACGCTCTCAGACACATACCCCTTCAGCGAACGAAACTCCACAGAACCGTTCGAGACCAAGACACTCAGCTGTGGGTATGAGCTGGGCAGTGACGGAAAATCCAGCTTGTGCTTGTGACAGGATTCGAACTAAGAACATCCCTTAAATTTCGCGAACCGCCCAGAGATTGGACAAACGACTCACAAGCAAAGCGTTTCGACCTCTTAGGTCTTCTTCACAACAAACATGAAACAAATATCGAAAATGCACTTAGCTTTGATCGTGTTCAGCGCAAGAGTTCACTTTTCTCGTTTCGCGGATTGCCACGCTAGCCACTGCACATGCATATTTTGTTTCTTCCACATGCATATCAGACGATTGGAAGCATTAACAGCCGCACTGAAATCCGCCTAACACTGCACCTGTGGAGGAGGAGGAGGAGGAGGAGGAGGAGGAGGAGGAAAGGAAGTGTTACTTTGTGTCGTACCAATGCTCTGCTTGCTCCTACTGGAGTGTTACATGTGCACTTTGTTCAGTCTGTCCCTACCTCTTTCCTTCTCAGTCAATACCGCCTGTTGAGGATGTCATAAAATTCAGTGAACAGGCGAAGTTTATAGCAACATGGGAAGAGGCAGATGGAGAACGGAGGAGGGGTGGACGGAGAAACGTGGGATGGGGGGGGTCGGTCAATGGGTATGACCTTACAGACCTGGTTAGAGCATAGCCCAGCGCTTTCCGTCACTCTCATCTTTCCATTTCTGTATTTATTGTGTTTGTTTCGGTTGGTAGATACGTAATTTGGATTTTGGTGGGAAAATTATTACGAACTTCAAAGAATCAAAATATGTTCAGCTTCAATAATTTGCGCCATGTCTGTTCCGTTTATTCTTCTAGCTATGTGAAATCCCTGCAATTACAATGGCGTTCAGCAAATGTTTCCAAAGATTACTCAGCCTGTTAATAAAGCGCGCGCAAAACAAAAAAAAAATCACCAAGACGCACTGGTACCAGACGAATAGGACTGAGGTTTCATTCCTGTACGCCCTCCTTTGTCAGATCTCGTAGCATTTCAAAGAAGCTGTCGGAGATTCTGATGCTGTACTACAGTCTCCATGGAGAATGGTCAAGGTTTTCAATCCTGTCACTTTTACTTTGAGTGTGTAGGCTACAGAGCAGCTCGTGTGGTCCAATGGTCTGAGCGTTTGCCTGTGGAGCTGACAGTCGTGATAGTCCGTGGGTTCGATCCCCTCAGTCTCTACCCAGCAGTAAATGGTACCTTATTCATTCAGGGAAGATTAAAGGCGGCAGAAGAAGAAAGATAGACTACGCTTTACATCATGCCGTACATAAGACTCTGTGAACCTGTCATATGACTGCCTCTTGGGATATGTCACTACGGGACCTAACCTTTTTTCATCTATAGTTTACTCTCCCGAATTACACCTCGCCTCCTTCAGATTAGTTGATCAGTTTACCTTGCCAGCCCATGGTTTGCCGAGGTCGGTGGTCCGGGCACAGCTAGTCCTCGAAAAGGATCCAGGCACTTCTATGGCGGGGGGCATGATGGTGATGATGGGAAGACTTGCAAGACGTGAATCAGAGACTAGATCTAGATGGAACTCCGGGATACTTCAGAGAGTATCCTTGCTGGGCACGACGGCTGATCCCAACGACTATGATCAGCCGCCGTCAGACTGGCCCTAAGTCATCCTTGCTTTGAACCCCCGGGCCCCTGAGTCCACGACAAGGTCCACTGGGCCACTGAGCACCTTTCAGATCCACCCCATTGTGAGGGGGAAAGCAAGAGCGACAAAAACAGAACCAATGATGAAATGCCATACAGTGACGTCATGTGTGCGACAATGACGTCATACTCACTTTTAAAAAAAAAAAAAAAAACAGATTACATCACTTTACAGGAAAGTTGTCAATGACTAGTGTCACCTCACAACTGAGCACGACTCGTGCATGTACGTACATGATATGTATTGCACACGTGACCCATCGTGTAGCATGTCACATTCTGTCATTGTTACACAGCAGCTACACGACGAACGCGAGCTTAACACACGTCAGAAACACACCACCTGGTGATCGTTCCACCCGGCCTAGCGAAGGCACAAAAACCAGCACATGCAGAACAGATAGCTAAATGTCACGAGGGTTTGTTTTTTTTTCTGTAATATATGGAGCGTCCTGCATTTCACGACAGACATTCTGCAAGTCGGAATGAACGCGACAGAGCGATCGATAGTCCCAGACGTGTAAACAATGTCTGCATCGATTCTCAATAAAGATGATCTAATGGGTAGGAAGGGGAAAGTGGAACAACTATAATCGTGGCTGGGCGAAGAAAGCCAGGAATAACTTAAAATGTAGGACAGGGCGTTACGGAGTAGATTTTAAACAACGAAGAACACACACACACACACACACACACACACACAACACACACAACACACACACACACATTGATTGATTAAAAAAAAAAAACACGTTTAAGTCGCTGCAGAAACTACAGCAAACATTCATTTGAATATAAAGTGTGTTGTTTGCATAAAGGCATACGTGAAACTTCGCCTGTATTGATCAAATGGAGAAGTTAAAAACAGAAGAAGTGGCTGACACAAACAGTTGTATAATTATGCTTACTGCTTACATGAAATCTGCATTTTGTAATCAGCGCAATGCCGTATAATCATCACAATGTCGTATAATCATCACGATGTCGTATAATCAACACAATGTCGTATAATCATCACAATGTCGTATAATAATCACGATGCCATGTAATCATCACGATGCCATGTAATCATCACAATGTCATGTAATCATCCCAGTCATCACAGTGTCATGTAATCGCCCCTTAATAAGCATTATGCTGTTTCGTCAATTCTTTTGATTTATCAGGACATTAATTAAATGGCCATTTCTCACGTCTCCAAATACGAGCGCGCGCGCGAACCCCCCCCCCCCCCCCCCCCCCCACACACACACACACACACACGCATGCACGCACGCGCACACACACACACACACACACACACACACACATATCCAAATGCCGCGCCCGCGCGCGCGCGTGCACACACACACACACACACACCACACACACCTCATTAAAACAGAGTTTCTAAAGTGTGTGCGTGCGTGCGTGCGTGCGTGCGTGCGTGTGTGTGTGTGCGTGCGTGCGTGCGTGCGTGCGTGCGTGCGTGCGTGTGTGTGTGTGTGTGTGTGTGCGTGTGCGTGTTCTGTGTGTATGTGTGTGTGTGTGTGTGTGTGTGTGTGTGTGTGTGTGTGTGTGCACGTGTGTATGATCGTCAGGTAAGTTTTACGCTGAAATAGACTACCGACAAAATCCCTAACAGATTTCACCCCCCACCCCCCCCCCCCCCCTCCCTCCCCCGCCCCCCTCCTCCTCCCCCTCCCAGACCTGAACCAGGACCCCTTAATCCCCCTGCCCTCCTCTCCATCACCTAATCCCCTGCCCTCCTTTCCTTTAATACCCCCGCCCCCTCCTCCCCCTCCACACACACACACACACACACACACACACACGTCCTCGGGCCCTCCCGCTGTGTAGATGATTTTGATTTGTGATGGCGGATTCGGATTGTGGGGGTCCTATGGAGCACGAGCAGGAGTGACATCCCCTAATGATGGCCTGATTGGGGGAACAGCCCGCATGCCTTGGGGCGATTGTTGGTCACACGACACTGAGTTGTCGGTCTTCTGTTTTTTTTTTTTTTTTTTTTTTTTTTTAATTAAATTTTGTTGAGGAAGGAAGGAAGGAAGGAAGGAAGGAAGGAAATAGACAGGCAGTAAAGACATACAGAGAGAGAGAGAGAGAGAGAGAGAGAGAGAGAGAGAGAGAGAGAGACTCAGGCTGTGATTGTGGAAGGTCATCTGACCCATTACATTTTTTTTTTTTACATGTTATCCATGCATATTTATTCTCTCCGTTACTTTACACACGCGCGCGCGCGCGCGCGCGCGCACACGCACGCACGCGCACGCACACACACACACACACACACACACACACACACATTCACACACACACACACGACGACGACGACGACGAGGACGGGAGGGGGGGGGGGGGGATACAAACAGCTTTAATTTGGCACGGAATGAACCTGAAGGTTAGTTTTTCCTAAAAACACGGACGGACCGCCAGACAAGTTTTGCAGCAGTACCTAATAAGATTCAAACGCGACTGACGCAAGGGCAACGACCTGGTTATGTCAAATATTATCACCAGGCACACAGCTAGCATGTTCTCTGAATCTGCATTGTGTCTGACGGCGATTGACACCAGCCACTCCTTTCCTTCCTTCCTTTCCCACCAACACATTCACATACGTGCCAGTGGTTTTGTTCGCAGACCAATGAAAATGCATGGCATGGACTACTTAATTGAGGAAGGGCGGACCGACACAAGGGGAACGTCGCAAAAGACGTGAAGAGGCTTGACAGCAGACGAGTGTTTCAGCGTGTTTGTAGAACGTGTGTGGTGTTATTTGTTGAAGAAAAGTCCTTGAAGGAAAGTGGTTGAGAGAGGGTTGGGGGGGGGGGGGGGGGGGGGGGGACAGGGGTGGAGGGGGAGATAGAAATGGCTTCAACACAGCTGAATTGAAAGCAAAGGATAGGATGAGTTGTGACGCAGTTTAAGAGCAGGCTGTTCTGCACACACGCCACAATTAGAATTTTGCTCAAACACCATGATTATAATCCATGTAAGCGTTTCGGGGCATACCCTAAATTTGATCCAGCATTTAATGTTAAAACTGATACTTGATCAAAAGAACACTCCTTCCCCCCCCCCCCCCCCCCCCCCCCCCCCCCCCCCCCCCCCCCCCCCCCCCCCTTTTTTTTTTTTTTTTTTTTTTTTTGATTTTCCCCTCGTTTTGGGGAATCTTCA
>JADBJO010008954.1:7500-10000 GCA_016801955.1 Conus betulinus | reverse complement strand
CGTGCGCAGACCTTCATTATGAGCACTACCCGGATGCAAGCTAGCTGTCATCAAGATTAATTCCGCTTCCCCTCTCGACATACATTACCCTGAAGAGATGTGTGTGTGTGTGTGTGTGTGTGTGTGTGTGTGTGTGTGTGCATGAATATAGTAGGGGGAGAGAGCCAACGGTCTTCTTCTTGATCCAGTCATGGGGTGAAGAGTGCAAGGTCTGGAGGTCAAGGCTGATCGGGGACGATGTATGTTGTTTGTCTTGGCTGACCGCCCTGACAATAAGCAGCTGGGTCGCTCGTGACTTGCAGAGCGATGCGGGAAGCGGTGCTCTGGGTCTTTGTCCTGCAACGGTGACACCTGGAGGAAGCGTCCGTTCTGATGGATTCGCTGCGCCCCTTTCTACGTGTGGCTGCACACTCAAAAGGTAATGCGCCAAGGCCTTACGCAAGGACTCCAGTATTTATAGACTGACATAATTAAATTGTTTTGAGAATGTTTTATTCTGTCTGAAAGTTTCTTTCTTTCTTTTCTGTCTTTTTTTTTTTTTTGCGCATGCAGGCTGATACTCCTGCGGACACTGCCTGTATAGACAGGCAGTGGAGTTTTGTGTGTATGACCTTTTCTTTTATCCCACCATTAAGGCAGCCATACTCCAGCTTCGGGGAAGGTGCATGCTATGTGTAACGTGTCATCCATACCAACAGCTAAACTGGCCTTCTCTGCCGAAAGTTGGTGATGCGATTTTACGTGTGTGCAAGATGTTGTGCGTGCGTTCACACGCGGAAGCTCGGTTTATAGTCTCATTCGAAGGACTGTATGGGGAATGGAGTCAGAACCAATGTTAACTCTGAGGGAAAAAATCCCCCTGTACCAAAAAATTCGAACCCGCAACCCCAGGATCACGAGTCTGGTGCTCTACAAACTGAGCTATTCCGGCCCCCGTCTGAACGTTGACTCTCCTCATTTTCTTCATATGGCCATCAAGGTACAAGCCAGGTGGTTCCAAGCAGACAGATTCAAATCAAAGGAATGGGGCTATTTGGGGCCCTCGGAACTGGCGCAAAGATAGTGCTACAGGTGAGTGCCAAGGCCTGAAATGTGACGTCAACTAAGACTGTTAAGACTGTGATTTCATCGGTGAAAATCTCCCCTTAAAAAAAAAAAAAAAAAAAAAAAAAAAAAAAAACAAGGGAAATAACTGGTGAGGAGCTGTTCATTCGATCAATAATTATTATTAGTGTAACACTGAATGCTGGTTCATATTCATGGTAGGCCTCAAAACGCTTACATGGATTATATAGTGTTTTAATCCTAATTGTGGGGTGTGGCCACACAACACTTACATGGCTTATAGAGTGTTTTAATCCTAATTGTGGGGCGTGACCACACAACACTTACATGGATTATATAGTGTTTTAATCCTAATTGTGGGGTGTGGCCACACAACACTTACATGGATTATATAGTGTTTTAATCCTAATTGTGGGGTGTGACCACACAACACTTACATGGATTATATAGTGTTTTAGCGCAAAATCCTAATTGTGGTGTGGCCACACAACACTTACATAGATTATATAGTGTTTTAGTGCAAAATCCTAACTGTGGTATGGTCACACAACACTTACATGGATTATCACTTACATGGATTATATAGTGTTTAAATCATAATTGTGGGGTGTGGCCACACAACACTTACATGGATTGTATAGTGTTTTAGTGCAAAATCCTGACTGTGGTGTGTGGCCTGCGCACTTGTTTTCTGCAACGCTCGATTACGTCCCTTGGTTCTCCTGCCTACAGATGATGGTGTGTGGAGATCACTCTCCATCTCCAGCCCTCGGCCGGAAGTGGCTCCTAAGACGCATATGTAATATACGCAGCCACGGTCAGAGTGTGAATTCTCCCACAATCCTTCAGAGCACTTTTCTGCTGTGTGTGTGTGTGTGTGTGTGTGTGTGTGTGTGTGTTCTCATTTTTCCTCTCCAACTTAGCCACCAGCCAAAATGGTCCCATCATCATTCAACGTCATTTTCAATTCTCAGAATCAGCTTTAAGGTTACATGTTCCTTATCGAAACCTGCGATGTGTCCGGTTTCTAAACAATACTACGGGGAACAACACCATCCAACATCCAAACGTCCTGACAGGGAGCAAAGTACACCGCCAGCATGACCAAGAATACCACCCTAGCAGGATCGTGTTATTTCAACATCCCCCCCCCCCCCCCCACCCCCCCCCCCCCCTCAACTCCCACCTCCCCACCCCCAATCCACCACCACCACCACCATCACCAACCCATAATCACAATCTCCACCATCAGAACACACACATACACACGCACACACACACACACACACACACACACACACACACACACACACACACACACACACTTCGAGTAGTCCAATCGAGAGACAGACACACAGACACACGTTGTGAAATTCGTCCCCAGATTAATGGAAGGAACATTTCGTGAAAATTAATCGTGTGAAAAAGTGTTCCA
>JADBJO010008953.1:88201-89356 GCA_016801955.1 Conus betulinus | reverse complement strand
AGAGATCCGAACTCCGAATGGTTTAATGAACATGCCATAGGTCCCATGTCATGGTGAGTTTTTGCAACAGCAAACATGATTAGGATTAATGGGCATCTTAGTACATAAGACTACTAAGTAAGCACACACACACACACACACACACACACACACACACACACAGTAAGACAAAATCGGTAGCCAGCCTAAAACCAATTCACTTGGCATATTTTAAAAGCCTTTCAATGAACAGAGAAGAGTCGAACGATCAGTGATTTCTATTCAGATGCAAACAGCATTGTTTTCCATCCATGAGGTAGATGCGTTGTGTACTGCCGTTACGCGCCAGTGGTCCAGGACATCTGTCTTCGGCGTTGGTTTTCTTGTCCGAGTTTCCCTCTCGTAGGCGACTTGCCGACCAAAGCTGATGAGCATCCCCTACCCTGGTTTGTTTGTCCGAGGTTTTCCTTCCCCGGGGCTAGAGGTTTTTATACGCCTCTTACTCGCATGATGAACTCGTCTCACCGGACACACGTGGGAATTTTCCAGTGGCCCGGAAGCTCTACGGAAGACTGGAGGACCTGCGACGTACTGCCACCTTTGTCGAGGAGACGGGGGAATCCATCTGAAGAAATGACGAACGAACGAGACAACAACAACAACAACAACAACAGCATTGTTAACTTAAATTGGGAATACTTTGCTGGGATATATTGTTCTCCTATCTCTTAACGCAAATGGCGTTGCAAAATACAGTGGATCTCCGTCTCTATTTGAAATTCACACAGGGGACACAGCAACTCATTTTCGGTCACATTCCTCCGGAAAACGCATTCTATGTACATTTAGTTGTGACACGCCTGATTATATTCTGATTAGAATAGCTCTAGCCAGTAAATGGCTGACTGATTGTAAGTATCGGTCCAAAATTTAAACCACTCTGAAATGCCCTGTTAAAATGGACACCATCTCTCGGTCAGCCACTGTGCTTCGTGGTCTTGAATCCATCTCTCTCTCAATGTTTTCAAGAACTCTTTTTCATTACCGACCTGCTGAACCTTCCAAACTTCCAAGTCCATAATTGTGAAGAAAGACGCAGGCGGTACATGCTCAAATGTTCTTGTTTCTATGGTGAAAATAATATGGAAGTCAATGAGGGTTCCATTTTAAAATTCT
>JADBJO010008953.1:78201-80701 GCA_016801955.1 Conus betulinus | reverse complement strand
TCACAATTTAATGAGGTAGATGCTGCTAGGCTTTATTGTTTAAATTAGTTCATAGAAAAGATGGTTCAATTACAGGTGTAAGTGTTGGATTCTGCTAAAAGTTGTTCCACATAAACTACCATTCTTATAGTTTCAAAATGTATTGAGTGAAGGCGGAAACCAAAATATGACAACATTGAGTTAAGCCGTAGGTATACGTTGGAAAAATATGTACTTGTACTAAATATGTGTAACTATGATTTGTTTAAAGTGGCTACCATAGTCAGGATTATTGTTAGGGGGACAGCAGTTGATATGGATGGTCCTTAAATACACTGTGTATAGATGCTGTGTTTAAAAAAAAAAGGGGGTGGGGGGGGGGGGGGGGGGGTTTTTTTCCATACATATTGAATGTTACTGACATATGCTATAAACAAAGAATTCAAAACATAATTTTGTGTTGCTGTATGAGGACCTTGTAGAAAACACCCTTTGCATTTACATTGTAATGTTTTGTATTTGTACATATATGGTATTTATGAAAAAAAAGTACTCTTTTTGTTCTGTGGAATACTGTAATGGTATTGCTGAATATTCATTTTGGAAAGAAAAGAACCTTCACTGCAAGAGGGGAGGGGGAGGGGGAGGGGAGGGGAGGGGGTACATGAAAACAAATTTATTTTCAAAACGAGATGACTGAAGGCGAAAATTGAAACCAATTTTAAAAAGAAACGGCATCGCTTCTGCAAGACAACACAGACAAACAGATCACAGAACAAAACACGAAGCTTTTCCACCTCTTGGGTCTTCCTCAGGTAAAACAAAAAACATTCTGGACAACGAAAACAAAGAACCAGCAATGGCTTATCTTCTCATATTCGGCGCAAAATGACCCTCAATTCCATTTCTGTTATACGCTGTCAACTCGTTTCAACAATAAGCTATATATAGCAGTGATGATATGAATGAACAGTATGACGCAGGCAGTGTTGAACTTACAACTTACATTTGTACCGAATATGATGAAGATAAGTAATTGCTGGTTCCTCGTTTTCATTGTCCTAAATGTTGTTTGTTTTGACCTGAAGAAGACCCAAGAGGTCGAAATGCGTCGTGTTTTGTCCTGTGTACTGCTTGTCCATATTGCCTTGCGGCGGAACCAATAACGTTGCATTTCTTTGAAAGAAAAAGAAGGGAAACAAATGCTGAAACCGAGCCACCAAAAGAACACAACAAACGCTAAAGTAATGAGCCTTGACATATGTTTCATTCAGACAGGTTGACAACAAACAAACAAACAAGGGAAATGTAGAGGGGGGAGGGGGGGGGGGGGGGGGGACAAGTGCGGGTAAGCATGTCATATGTCACTATGAAAATGATTCAAACCTGGTGGGGTTCGAAGGAGTGGGAAGAGGAGGAGGGGGGGGGGGGGGGGGGGGGGGGGGGGGGATGAAGAAGACGACGCTAAAGTTTTAAATCAAACACCAGGGTAATAAAAGGCAGGTAGGTATACTTCAGCGTCATCTCGCCCTATCCACGTGACAATCATTCACAGCACATCTTTCTGTTTAAAGGTAAGGTAAGGTAAGGTAAGGTAAGGTAAGGTAAGGTAAGGTTGCTTATAGCCCAGCCGACGGCCATATCAGGGCTGTCACCACGCTGAAGTCAACTCTCAACCCTTTGAAGTACACCTAAAAACACACCCAAAATATTTTGTTAAAAATCTTTCTACCGTAAAATCTCAGATCAGATGAAAAATGTGAGTCTCTGTCAAACTTGTGCAGCCTACTGCCCGGGAGGTACTGCTAAAAGATCATCAAAACATCTTCCGTCAGATACTTCCGTTCACACTGCCGAACTTACAGCTTTGGATCTAGCACTCCAGATAACAAAAGACTTTCTGGTTTTGTCTGATTCGCTGTCAGCTTTGGAGGCCATAGCTGGCCGTAACCTCCATCATCCTGAACTTCTTTTTATATACAAACTTTTCTCTTTGAAAGCGGAAGGTCACAACCTTGTTCTTGCTTGGGTTTCCGGTCCTGTTGGTTTTCGGGGAATGAAATGGCTGATCGTTTGGTCAAGAATGCCACAACGAGGAAACTACTAGCATATCTACCCCCTGCTCAGATTCGAAACCGAAAGTTAATGACGATGTCAGAGACCTCTGGCCGGAGGTCTGGAGAGCTGTGTGAAATCTAAGCTACACGCAAATGTGAAGGTTGACCTGTGACCACTTCTGCGGACAAAATGTCACCGACTAATTTTTTTGCTACGGTAGTGACAGAGGCCTGGCTTAGAGAGACGAATTGAACACACACACACACACACACACACACACACGCTCGCGTAGGGTGAAAGTGGTGAACCCTACTCTCGCGAAGGGCCAAACGTGTGTGTGTGTGTGTGTGTGTGTGTGTGTGTGTGTGTGTGTGTGTGTGTGTGTGTGCGTGCGTGAGTGTGCGTGTGCTGTTTACGCGCGTTTGTGTGTGTGTGTGTGTGGGGGGGGGGGTGCGCGCGCGCG
>JADBJO010008953.1:50000-52500 GCA_016801955.1 Conus betulinus | reverse complement strand
GGGGTGGTGAGGGGGAGGGGGTTCTCTCTCTCTCTCTCTCTCTCTCTCTCTCTCTCTCTCTCTCTCGCTGTGTGTGTGTGTGTGTGTGTGTGTGTGTGTGTGTGTGTGTGTGTGTGTGTGTATGTGTGTGTGTGTGTGTGTGTGTGTGTGTGTGTGTAGTGTGGTGTGTGTGTGTGTGTGAGTGTGTTCCCATCACTATTTTCTTTTTGCAAACTACTTAATTGTAGAAGCTCTTCTCCCATGAACTATTATATATTTGGTAGCACTATGCTCCAGCAAGCACTTCAAGTTCTTGCGAGTCTTGTTTTCATTTTCCTCTTTTCGCTTCATTTTTTTTTCCACATAAACCTACGAACACAATATTTTTTATTTTGTATCCAATAATCAACTCAGAGAGGAGAGAGAGAGAGAGCGAGAGGCGAGAGAGAGAGAGAGAGAGAGAGAGAGAGAGAGAGAGGAGAGAGAGAAAGAGAGAGAGAGAGAGAGAAACAGGCAGACAGGCAGACAGACAGAAAGAAAGACAGACAGAGGCAGAGAGACAGAGGCTGCAGCGAGCCACACCTGCCCGTGACAGAGTGGGTACGCACGCACGCACGCACACACACACACACACACACACACACACACACACACACACACACACACACACACACACACACACACACACACACACATTTGAGACGTGATTGCTATGAGACAGAGAGAAAAATCAAATACGTTTTTTATTTATCCTATGAAATACGGGATTCACTGTTTCAGAAATCGATGTTCTGGCATTCCTTTTTTCTTTTGCCCTGGTACCTTGACGCTGCGGCTGAAAGTGAAATGCAACAGCAGTTAATCTGGTGAAACAGGAAGCTTTGGGAAATGTTCAACCTGTTTCTGAATGTCATTTGAATTTATCTGCTTCATCTGTTTGAAAACTGTATGCATAACAAAAAAAAAAAAAAAAAAAAAAAAAAAAAAAAAAAAAAAAAAAAAAAAAAAAAATCACTAAAGTGTCACATCAATTGTTTCCTGCCCAAGACACATGACACAGACAATCAATAAACTTATGGTTAAACGTAATTATGGAACACGAAATTCCGACCTGATGTTAGTGTATAGTTATGCAGGGGGGGGGGGGGGGGGGGGGGGGGGGGGGGGGGGAGGGGGGATGCTGTCTATGATATACTACTACACAAGGCTGCCCAGTTTTATCAGGGCGATGACCTGGTGTTGTTAGCCATTTAGTCAACTTAATTGACAAATCGGTACTTGTTCTCTTCAATAGTCATACAAAAACAAACAAACAAACAAACAACAACAAAAAACCAAACAAACAAAGGGAGGGAAGTACCGTCACAATCCCCGTTCTAATGTAACAGTATTACCTGACATGGCTTTCCAAAGCCTTTCATAGTTTAAAAAAAAAAAAAAAAAAAGACATACTTAAGATTTACCGTTCCGCCGAATGCAAGAGAGAACTCAAAAGACAAAAACCACGACGCGTTTCGACCTCGTTGGTCTTCTTCTTCTTCTCTTCTTCTTCTTCTTCTTCTTCTTCTTCTTCTTCTTCTTCTTTCACCAGACCTACCACACTCAATCAAGGCAATGAAGACGGAGAACGAACAATCACTTACCTCCTCACACTGGGCGCAGAATGGATGAGGAATGAACACAGACTGCTGGTAAAGAGACAATGCTGGAATAGCTCAGTGGTAGACTCGCAATCTTGGTGATGTTGGAGTTGCGGGTTCGAATATCCGCCGGGCCGTTTCGGTACAGGGAGATTTTTCCCTCGGAGTTAACATTGGTTGTGACTCCATTTCCTCCTACAGTCCTTCGAATGAGACTATGAGGTTCCGTGCGTGAACGCACGCGTAACATCTTGCACACACGTAAAATCCCATCAGCAACTTTCGGAAGAGAAGGCCAGTTTGGCCGTTGGTATGGATGACACGTTACACATAGCATGCGCCCGGCGTGAGACATGGAAAGAATGAAGAAAGTCAGGAAACTGAGTGAACGATATTGAACAATATTGACTGGATGACACGGGAAACGACTGAATGAAGCGCCAGCTGGCAGTTCTTCAGTCGGTACTACCCAGGTAGGCAGCCCGTTGTGTAAACGAGTGTGGATTGTACAGCGCTTAGAGCTTAGAGATTCGAGTGTAAAAAAACAACATAACACCTTCTGGTCATTTGGCTTTCAGTTTTCCTGAAAACAGCAAGACAACGAGGAGTAAGCGTCCAATCTTCCCCCATGTGTGACAGTCTTCCACAATGGAATTCTCGCGCTGACGGAGGAGGGAACAGAGGACATAATTGTTTGCCCTCCACTGAGCGCGAGAGAAGCAAGTATGCGTGTGCGTGTGTGTGTGTGTGTGTGTGTGTGTGTGGGGGGGGGGGGGGGTCTATGTGTGGGCGCGTGCGCGCCCCGTTTGTACCTTGGATAAGTCGTAATCATCAAGAGTTTACCTGGGGAAAAAAAAAGAAGAAAAAAAAAGGCATAACGA
>JADBJO010008953.1:40000-42500 GCA_016801955.1 Conus betulinus | reverse complement strand
GGAGTTAGAATCGAACGCTACCTATCATCATGTTATTACTAAAACTGGCAGTGATTCTCTCTATATTATTGTTGTTTAAGAACGTTTTTTTAATCAGTAGTAGTAGTAGTAGTAGTAGTAGTAGTAGTAGTAGTAGTAGTATCGTTGTTGTTGTTGTTGTTGTTGTTGTCACTAGAATTATTATTGTCATTGTTTGTGCAACTCGCATTGTCTTCTTCCCTCCCAGCAGCCTCGTTTCATTCCTCATCCATTTTGTGCCCGATTTGAGGAGAGAAGTGATTGTTCTTCTTCTTCGTTTTCAATATCCTGAACGTTGGTTTGTCTTGCCTGAAGAAGACCAACGAGGTCGAAACGCGTCGTGTTTTTTGTTCTTTTTGTCTGTCTCTTTCGTTCGGTGGAGCAGTATCATTTTTTTTTTCTTTTAAGTTTGATTTGATTTTCGCCAGCAGCCACCCCAGTTTGAAACTGACCGGAAACGGAAGGATCCAGACCTACGATCCGTCCAATCTCTAACCGGACAATAATTCTCTCCCTTTTCGTTGGAATGAAATCAAGGGGAAAGACGTCAATAAAGAAAAAAAAATTGCAGGGATATATTGGGAAGTGAAAACGAGTGTATAAACAATACGAACAAAAAAGTGTAATAATAAATACAGTCAAGAATGACTGTTTCACATACTGTTGTATCTGCTAGTACTTTGCGATGATGAAAACACTCGTACAAAACACATACAAATAACAAAGACATGTAGTAACAAAGACAACAGTTAACAGTGATCACAGAAACACAGCCTGAAAAAAAATCTACATTTACCAACATACAGGGGGCCGGAATAGCTCAGTTGGTAGAGTGCCGACTCGTGATCCTGAGGTTGCGGGTTCGAATTTCGGTACAGAGGGGTTTTTCTCTCGGAGTTAACATTAGTTCTGACTCCATTTCCCATACAGTCCTTTCGAATGAGACTATAGACCGAGGTTCCGTGTGTGAAAGCACGCACAACATCTTGCACACACATAAAAATCCCATCACCAACTTTCGGAAGAGAAAGCCAGTTGGGCCGTTGGTATGGATGGCACGTTACACATAGCATGCACCTTCCCTGAAGATGGAGTATGGCTGCCCTAACAGCGAGATAAAAAATGGTCATACACACAAAACTCCACTGCCTGTCTATACAGATAGTGTCCGCAGGAGTATCAGCCTGCGTACGCAGAAAGAAAGAAAAAGAAACTAACATGCAAGACGACTTACGCTGTGAACATTGTCATCTAAACCAATTCAGCTACTCTGTTAAGTTGTATTGTTGAGCTGACCATCTGACTGTTAACACTTCTTGATCTCCCTTGCCTTCTTAAATGGATCGTCAACCATACAGGCTCAACGATTTCCCCTTATATTCTCTATCTGATTTCTTTTTTCAGCAACTTATTTCTCTACCACATTTTCTTTTCGTTTTATTTCTACCCTTCACTGGCTGCTTTAGGGTGCTGTTGGATTCCATTTTTGAACCCTTGGTGGCGAGAATACCGTGGAATTGCAGACTGTGCTGTATCTCTATTTCATGCCAAAGGATTTCAAAGGCAATTATTTCTGACTGCTTGCCGGTACTGATCCAACGAACGAAATTGCAGCACCTGACAACAGAACACATAGCATTTCCATGTTGAGAGAGAGAGAGAGAGATCGCATTCGTATACACTCAATCACAAACACAGCAAGTTTATACCTACGCGTTTACTCCATTCATTCAGAGGAGAGACTAAGGAAAGAAGAATCCACTTATTTGTGCTCCCTTTATGAAAACGAAAAAAAACAAAACAAAAATATATCACAATTGGTACTAAAAGATACATATGTAAATTTGATGACAACTTATGTTCCGATTTTTCACAAAACACTACGAATTCTTGGCCATTCATCTCCTTTTTTTTCTTTTCAATATGCAGCACATAAGCGTTGCATCTCTCGTTTTTTTTTTTTTTTTTTTTTAAATAAACAGTTGCAACCAGCCGCCGTGGCAAAGTGGCTAGCGTCGCTGACTCCCGGTTGGGAAGTCGTGGGTTCGAATCCCATCAGAGTCATGTGGGTTTTTCTGCTCCGACCGGCTCCTAACCAGTGTTGAATTTGCTGCAGACTCAGTGGGGAAAGACTGGGACCACACAGTCGAGTTTCATCCACTTAATGGATGCGTCTCTGAGAGTGTTGCTCAAATTTCCTGACCAACACTGCAGGTGCCTGTATCTCTCGGGCCTGGTTGAGGCCGGGATATATCATAAAAGGAAGCGTAGAGTACAGCCCTGTCATGTAGTCTCAGACCGAAATGGAAATCCGTAGCATCATCTTAATCATTCTCATTGATCAGCATAAAAAAGTCTCAAATTCTGTTGCCCTTCATGCCCTGCTGTCATGGTGACCTCAATTTCGATGTCCTCTCCACGTCTGTGGCCTTGGCTTGGTTCCGTCGGGGTCACCGGTATCGGCGAGTCCATGGGGGCTGTC
>JADBJO010008953.1:30000-32500 GCA_016801955.1 Conus betulinus | reverse complement strand
TTCTCTACGCTTCCTTTCATAATATATCCCGGCCTCAACCAGGCCCGGGAGAGACAGACACCTGCAGAGTTGGTCAGGAATTTTGAGCAACGCTCTCACAGACGCTTCCATGAAGTGGATGAAACTCGACTGTGTGGTCCCAGTCTTCCTAACTGCGCCCGTAGCAAACTCAACTCTAGGTAGGAGCCTGTCGGGGCAGAAACATCCCACATGGCTTTTGATGGGAATCGATCCCACGACCTCCCAGCTGGGAGTCCGCTACGCTAACTATTCACTTTTCCATGGCGGCTGGTAGGTACCACATTGGCTTTGTTCCAAGCACTATTCTGGCTTGATTCTGGCACCACGACTTTTCCTCAGGAAGCAGATCAGCTTTTTTCCAGGTATGGGAGACGCTTCGACCTGGGTATATTCCCTTTGTTCTAGGTAACACAGAGGCTTTGTTCCGGGCACTACAGAAGCTGTCTTTCAAGTCCCGACAGGCGAAGGGGCTGGAGTGAGTGCACTCCATTTGATGAACCATCACTAAAAACACTCCTACCAGCCGCCGTGGCGAAGTGGGTAGCGTCGTCGCGGACTCCCGGCTGGGAGGTCGTGGGTTCGATTCCCATCAGATTCATGTGGGATTTTTCTGCTCCGACCGGCTCCTACCAAGAGTTGAGTTCGCTACGGGCTCAATTGGGAAGACTGGGACCACACAGTCGAGTTTCGTCCACTTAATGGATGCGTCTGTGAGAGTGTTGCTCAAATTCCCTGACCAACACTACAGGTGTCTGTATGTCTCGGGCCTGGTTGAGACCGGGATATATTATGAAAGGAAGCGTAGAGTACAGCCCTGTCATGTAGTCTCAGACCGAAATGGAAATCCGTAGCACCATCTTAATCATCCTCATTCTTATCGATCAGCATAAAAAAAAATGTCTCAAATTCTGTGGCCCTTCATGCCCTGCTGTCATGGTGACCTCAATTTCGATGTCCTCTCCACGCCTGTGGCCTTGGTTTGGTTCCGTCGGGGTCACCGGTATCGGGGGGTCCATGGGGGGCTGTCGTTGGACGGACTTGGTGGCGCCCTCCGGAAGAAGAGCTCACTTGCGCCGGCTACGCAACTAAGCAATTATTGTCGTCAGTAGGGGGCTCAGTACGTGGTGTCCTGCGTCTGTTGGATCAGAACAGGCGCCACTGAACACCACCGAAATGACTTTGCAGCAGTGCAGAGTCTCCTCCAGTGGGTTGCCTCTTGACCACTTGACATTGACTGCTCCCTGTGAATCGCCGGTGCCGGGGCTGCGGCGGGGCCGACCGGGCTGTGGCTGTGGACGGGGTGTTGGAATGAGCGGCATGGGTGCACTGCCACTGAGGTGGCACAGAAGATGAGACAGCAAAACACACACACACACACACACACACACACACACACACACACACACACACACACACACACACACACACACACACACACACACACACACACATGTTCCTACAGAGTGTTAGGACTTAACATGATGTCAGACATAAACAGTGTGCCGCAGACTTCCATGGAACCTTGCTCAGAGCTATCCCAAGTAATGTGATTGCTTTTGGTTCTTGAAAAACATAAGCATTTTTGTTTTCATCTAAAATCTATTAAAGAAAGATCGTAAAAAGAAATCCAGCGTGTTTTTTAATTTTTTTTTTATTTTATAGAAAAAGTGTTTGAATGAGTTGTGTAAATTCACCTCTCTCTCTCTCTCTCTCTCTCTCTCTCTCTCTCTCTCTCTCTCTCTCTCCTCTCTCTCTCTCTCTCTCTCTCTCTCTCTCTCTCTCTCTATATATATATATATATACATACATATACAGATAGATATATAGATGTAGATATATATGCAAAGAATAGATGTCGACAAGATGAGAATTGTGGTCTGACCCTTTACGGTCGGCTCGGCAAAAGGCAGCACGAATAGAACCACTGACGGACCAACAAAATAAACCAAGAGACGCGGATGAAGATACAGCTACCTTGGCGGAGGTATTTACAGCGACTGTAAAGTGTCATTTAGAGACCAGAAAAAAAAGTTCATGACAGACAGCTTATTGGCGAAACTCCGTGATATACACGACTCAAACAAAACAACAACAACAACAACAAAAAAGAATCGTTCGTTATGATAATCATACAGCCTCCAGCTTGCTCATTAGGAAGACTACGGTACGCCTGCTTGAAAATGACTTGGGGCAAAATGATCGTCTGTGACACTGAAGACAGACTTCCCCCCGCCGTCATGGAAATGGCTGCACACCAAAATTTAATTCCTCAAGGCCTTGTTTAAAGAGTCGAGTATATATAGACTGGTGCAATTAGATTGTTTTGAGACTTTTTTTTTCTTATTGTGACTGAAAGTTGATTCTCCTTTTTTTTTTTTCATGTGCCATCAAGGTACAAGCCAGGTGGTTCCAAGCAGACAGATTAAAATCCAAGGGATGGGACTGTTTGGCACTGTGAGCTGGCGCGAAGATAGGGTCA
>JADBJO010008953.1:22500-25000 GCA_016801955.1 Conus betulinus | reverse complement strand
TTTGTTTTGTTTTTTTTTAGCGATATTTTTTTTTTTTTTTTTTTTTTTTGTTTTTTTGATTATGGTCAGTTTTCAGCTTGGACTTGAGACACAAACTTCGCCTCCATTCTTGGATGGACAAAGGCTCTATCAGCCATCTGCATGCAGGCGCTTGCGCTTCATTGAGAAGAGGCGGTGTGGAACCAGCGTTCGTTCGTTCCTTCACTGCCTTCATTCATTACTTCATCTTCTTCTCGCGCTTCATTCACGCTGAAAGCTTTCATTCATGCAACCGCTGGACCCGCATATGCAGGCTTCAGGCTTCTCTTCGCCCCTGGCTCTGGCATTCAGACACCCCGGCCATCGTGCTGGGCTCTGGCACCAAGGTCTCTCGGTTGACGGCAGCATGGAACGAGAACGAATGCGCACTGCCGGTCGTGGTTCCCTAACTGGTCTCGCCGGACTCATCGGAGCGAGCGCAGCGCGCACTGGGTCAGCGTGTGAACAGTTCGGTGTGTTTGTCCTCTTCATTCGTCATCTTGGACTCCCCGCGCGCGAAGGACGTGTGACGTCTCTGGGACCCGTAGCACACCAACGCGCACGCGCGCTCACCTTCACGTCACGCACGAACGTGGACAGCTCTCCTGGGCAGCTCGCACGTGCAACAACTAACTGCTGCAGCGATCAATACTAGAAAGGCTGGGTAGCGTTCAGAAAACGTCGGTGCCCTTGAAGAAGAAGATGAAGACGAAGATCAGATCCATAACCACCAAGTCCTGTCTCTACTCAAGGAGGCGTTGTCAGGTTTGGGTTTCAAGCCCGATAACACTGGGAGCGTATTGATACCCCCCCCCCCCCCCCCCCCCCCCCCCCCCCACCCCAGCAGCTCCATACTTCTCCAGCCTGATACTCCCCCTGCTCAATACTGCTCCCCCAACCTGCCGCTGCTCCGTACTACTACTCCGTGCTCGAGAGTCCCCCCTGTCCAATATTCCCCAGGCTCCATATCCCCCTCCCCCCCCCCCTCCCCCGCTCTCCCCGCCATCCACGACGGGACAAAAGCTGTTGGTCTTGGGGAAAGGGTTCCGAAAGAAAACTATGTCTCTAACCACAGCTAGGAACAACACGCGCGCGCATACGCGAAGACGCAGGTGCTCTTGATAAGCAGGGAGAGTATTGGGCAGGGAGAGTATTGGGCAGGGGGAGTATTGGGCAGGAGAAGTATTGGGCAGGGGGGTATATGGGCAGGGGGAGTATTTGGGCATGTAGGGTATTGGGCATGGGAGTATTCGGAAGGGAGGCTATTGGGCAGGGATAGTACTGGGAGGGGGAGAATTGGGCAAGGGTGCTCTTGGGTAGAGGAGCTATTGGGCAGGGGGGATTATTGGGCAGGGGGTATTGGGCAGGGAGAGTATTGCGCCGGGAGACTATGGAGCAGGAGAGAGTATTGTCCAGGGGGAGTATTGTGCAGGGGGGGGGGGTATTGTGCAGGGGGAGTATTGGGCAGGGGGAGTATTGGGCAGGGGTATTGGGCAGGGGAGTATCGGGCAGGGAGAGTATTGGGTAGAGGAGTATTGGGCAGGGGGAGTATCGGGCAGGGACAGTACTGGGCAGGAGAGTATAGGGCAGGGGGAGTATTGGGCAGGGGGAGTATTGGGCAGGGGGATTGTTGGGCAGGGGAGTATTGGGTAGGGAGAGTATTGTGCACGGGTAGTATTGGGCAGGGGAAGTATTGGGCAGGGGGAGTATTGGGCAGGGGGATATTGGGCAGAGGGAGTATTGGGCAGGGGGAGTATTGGGCAGGAGAGTATTGGGCAGAGAGAGTATGGGGTGGTAGAGGGGTATTGGGCAGGGGGGATATTAGCACGGGGAGTAATGGGCAGGGAGAGTATTGTGCAGGGGGAATATTGGGTAGGGGAGCATTGGGCAGGGGAGTATTGGGCAGGGGGAGTATTGAACAGGGAGAGTATTGGGCGAGAGGAGTGTTAGGCAAGGGGAGTATCAGGTAGGGGGAGTATCAAACAGGGGGGAGTGTCGAATATGGGGAATATTGAGCAGGGGAGTATTGAAAAGGGGTATTGAACAGAGGGAATGTCGACTAGGGGGAGTATCGGACAGGGGGAGTATTGAACAGGGAGGGGGCGGGGGCGGGGGTACTGGGCAGGGGGAATATCGGGCAGCATATCTATTGATACTGAGGAACATCGCGTTTACCCCAAGAACTTGTCCTTTCAGACAGCCAAAGACAGGCAGCACAGAACAGAGACTTCGAAGATGTCTTCAGATGGATGTCTCCTGGAAGCAGAGCCAGCGGGCCATAGAACACATTTTGTAACCAAAAAAAAATAAAGAAAGAAAGAAAAAAAAAGCCTACATCTTTTTCCCCTAAATGGAAATGCTTCTTTTTTTCTTATTTTTTGGTTTTGTTTTTCGTTTTTTTGAAACGATTCTAAGTTTAGATGTGATAGATTTACTCTGCGGCTTGCAAAGTCTGCTATCTCATCGATTGTACGTTGAAAGA
>JADBJO010008953.1:0-5000 GCA_016801955.1 Conus betulinus | reverse complement strand
CTACTACTTACTTCTACAGCTACCATCATCACCACCACCACCAATACTGCTACTACTACTACTGCTATTACTACTGCTGCTGCTGCTGCTGCTGCTGCTGCTGCTACTACTACTACTACTACTACTACTACTACTACTACTACTACTACTACAATCATATTCTTCTTCTTATGATTAACCAGGTTTCCTCTCTGTCTGTTACATTCCATTAAAAACAATTATACTTGTTTTTCGTTTCATTTTCTTTCTCCCAAGTTTCCATTACGTTTCCAAGGGGAGCGGGAGGAGGCAAGAGGGGAAGTGGAGGAGGGGGGGGGGGGGGGGGGGGGGGGGGGGAAGGTTATTTTTTTTTCCCAAGCAGAAGCAATGCAAACTAGACAGGCGTCCAGGAAAACGCAGACTTCTGCCAACGTCCAAAAGATCCTGGATTCACCTTTCAGTCCAGATCCGATTTACGGATCCACACGGACACGGACGTTAGACTACATCCTGCGTGTCCATGAAGTTCAGATACCAGTTTCTAATGTTCTACAGAGAAACGTGACAAATTTGAATGGATTCGTGCGTGAACCACACCCCATCTTTGTATCGATTTTCGTTTATGCCTAAACTAATGACAGACAGACAACACAACAGACATGGTGAAGACTTGATATCACCACAGGAGGTAAATATGCTGAAGTGTTGAGTTTTTTTTTTCTTTCGAAAACACACACACACACACACACACACACACACACACACACACACACACACACACACACACACACACACACACACACACACTGCTTGAAAAGAAGACTAAGTTCGCCGGCTGGTTTGAAGAGCGTGGACAGTATCATGACATGACCGACCAGAAGGGGGGGGGGGGGGGGGGGGGGGGGGTAACTCTCTAGAATAAAAGGAAGACGGACAGACTGACAACCTTGCCAGGATAGTACAAACTTCGCTACAAAATAATCACTTTCAGTGCCGGTGCCCCCCATCCTCCCCAGCCCTCCCCCCACCTCTCCCCGTCGTCCTCTCTGCAGGACAGACAAAACCGACCATTTGCACCCTGACGCCAACCATATCCCGTCTCCCAGACCCTTTGCCATCCTTCCCCGCACAATTCCAGAGTGAAAAACGTATTCCCAGAGAGGATTAGCCTCTGCTGCTTGTCTGGGGCAGTGACTTCCTGCTGATGCTTGAGTTGAACGTCCTCACGTTATGGCTGTTCTTAGGGTCAAGTTGTGCATGGCGGCAAGCTGCAGTACGTCCAGTCAGTTGTCCAGTCTGTGTCAAGGTTCGGTAGGAGGCGCCCAGATTAAACCATCTCCATGGTTCGGAAGGGGACGCTCAGAGTAAACTGTTCCCCATCAAGCGGAAGCCTGGTTCAAGTTGTTCTTGAATTCTGTCACCCATGGAAACGCTCTCGTGGAGGTTCTGTCGTGTCACATCCAGTGGCCATCACACACTGGCATTTACTAGGGAGCAGTTATGTCCCTTGACGTCTTAATGGAATGCCCTGTGCGTGCCTGCACCCTAGTGAACACAGCGCAGGCTTCCAAGGGTGCTCCCAGCTGGTTCGTTCGGCAGTTGAGGGCATTACTTCTCTGTATTCTTCGGGTGTATTTTTTTTTTTTTTTTTTTTTATCTTGGTTCTTTGGGTCAAGTTGTGCACTGCAGCAAGCCGCAGTATGTAGAGTCAGTTGTCCGGCGGACCTGCAAGTGTGCCAAGGTTCGAAAGAGGCCTCCAAGGAAATCGTTCCCAATCTAGCGGGAGCCTGGTTCAAGTTGTTATTCAGTTCTGTCTTCAGTATTTTCTTCAGTTTTTCTCAGTCGTCCCCGACGAATATCTAGGTGTTGATCGGGTCTTGCCGCGTAGTCTCCCCCCCCCCCCCCCCCCCCCCCCCTCCTCAGGTCCCGTCCTCAGGACTACTGGGCGGTCGTCTTCATGCTGAGTAGTGACGGTCCTGTACCTCGTGAAGTCGACTCAGGAAACAGGCAGGGCAGCCGTCGCCCAATCGCTGGCGAAGATTCTGGTCTACTCTGCGCCCATGAGGGACGTTCCCGCCCACCACTCCCTGGTGTGGGGGGGGGGGGGGGGGGGGGGGGGCTGCTGGTCGTGCAAGCCTCGGTGAAGTTTCAAAATGGTAGCGCCTCGTCGTCAAACTGCCCCCACAGCCTCGAGAGCCTCCCCCCCCCCCCCCCCCCCCCTCCGCCCCCGGCAAAACAGGCTTGTCCCGTCGCGACTGCTGATGCCAGGAAGGTAGTCTGCGCCGCTCCACGCCTGTCTGTCACCTAGGCGCCTTTCGCAGAGAATGCCACCTCCCAGCAGATATCACCATGTTACTGTTCACTTCCCAGCTCAACAAAGTTTGGTTAGCATGATGGGTATATATACATGAACCATAAAGACTTTTACACTAAATGGTTATTATTTCATTGTTTCCTCTGTTCAGTAGTCTAATCAATTTCTCTGCCGGGGGGGGGGGGGGGGGGGGGGGGGGGGGGGAGGGAATTGCTTTTTTTCTTTTTCTTTTGGTCTTTTCATGACATACGACACTGTTCATATGCAGGTCAGGCTCTTTTATCAAATGTAACTGGTACTGTAATTGTCGAAAAATAATTCACATTGTTTGCAGTGTCTCAGCTTATAACAACACCCCAGCCCATTCTGTCTGACAATAACTTTGTCCGTCTCTTCCTTCCTCATGTATCTGTGTATTATATCTGTCTGTTCGCCAATGGTATTATATTCCCTCATGTATATATGTGTTATACTTGTCTGTTCGCCAATGGAATATATTCCCTCATGTTTATATGTGTTATATCTGTTCGCCAATGGTATATATTCCCTCATGTATATATGTAATATATCTGTCTGTTCGCCAATGGTATAAATTCCTTACCTTACCTTAACCTTACCTTAACCTCAAATCTTGTGTGTGTGTGTGTGTGCGTGCGTGGGCGTGTGTGTGTGTGTGTGTGTGTGTGTGTGTGTGTGTGTGTGTGTGTGTGTGTGTGTGTGTGTGTGTGTGTGTGTGTGTGTGTGGTGTGTGTGTGTGTGTGTGCGTGCGCGTGCGTTCGTTCGTTCGTTCGTGTGTGTGTGTGTGTGTGTGTGTGTGTGTGTGTGTGTGTGTGTGTGGCAGAGGTGCTTATTTGTTCTAGAGAGTAACGGGTAGGACGTGGGACAGGCCGAGGACCAAGGTCTATGGCTTTAAACCAGTGCTGTGTGTCGGCAGAGGCCGAACAGCCCGCATGCAGCAAAAAGCTTGAGGCTGTCTTCCTTGTGGCCTGCCACACGCCCCAATTAGGATTTCACACTGAAACACTACATCATCCATGTCAGCTTTTTGAGACCTACCATAAACGTTAGCCAGCATTTAATGTTACACTGATAATTGATCAAAAGAACAACTCCCCCACCATCATCATTTCCCTTGCTTGAACAAACCACATACAGCCTTCAAATCCATGACCTTTTCCTTAGTTCACTGATTTCAGGCTTTGCACTCACCCGTGACCCTATCTTTGCGCCAGCTCCAAGACCCCAAAATAATCCCATTCCTTTAGATTTTAATCTGTCTTCCTGGAACCACGTTTGTTCTTGATGGCCATATGAAGGAAAGTGAGGGGAAGCAACTTTCGGACACAACGAAAATTATCAAAACAATCCCATGCGCCGGACTATAAATACTCGCTCGACTCCTTAAGCAAGGCCTCGGTGCATCCATTTTGGGTGTGCAGCCTATGAAGTGTGGAGTGTTGAGAGACGGTCGAGAGGGTTGACGGATACTTCCAAAGATGAGGCCATCTGTTTTTTTTTTTTTTTTTTTGTTGTTTTTTTAATTGTTTTGTTTTGCTATTGTTTTTTTTTTAATTTTGTGTGTGCGTGTTCAAAAAGGATTCCCCCCTCTGATATTCAGATTTGCAACAAAAGCAACCAAACTGCTGAAATCGTGACTGATTTATATAAATAGAAAGAAAAAAAAAGCTTCACCAACGTGCAAAACACAACACAACAGATAATTTGTTTTGATAATCTAAAAAAAAAAAAGAAACGCAAAAAATCAATGAACTTTTCCTGGCAGATGAAATGGTAACTATTTGACAACATGGAACAGTGTACAACAAACCTGACACACTTCCATCTTTCCAATATATCATGCTACAACTCCATTTCCTTGGAAAGCAACCTGAACAGAATACAAGGTTTTATCTCTTATTTCATTTATTGTATTAATTTCTCCTATTTTTTACAACTTATTTCCCGTTTTCTTTCTCTCACCACCACCACCACCACCACCACCACCCACGTCTCCCTTTTTTTGTCTTTTTTTTTTTAATTTTTAAATTTAGCTTATCAAGATTACGGACGACAACATTAGCCAGCATCTTGTTTCCTTGCCACTGCTAGTTTGTTGAACATTTGTTTCATCATGAAGTCACTCCTTATCTAAGTATTCGCGCTGTTTTTTTTCTACTTGTTTGTGGACAACGATGGTGTTGAATTGCAATATTTCCTTGTGTATGTATGTATGTATGTATGTATGTATGTATGTATGTATGTATGTATGTATTTTTTTTGCATTTCCTATAATGCATCCGATGCCTTGCGATAGTCTTGAATCAAGCAAAACCTGGGATCCTACATCATTCCTTTACCGTTTTTTTTTTTTTTTTTTTTTTTTTTTTTTTTTCCATCTCATTGATTTCTATTATGTATAAGACGCTTTACTGGGAGGAGAAAGTCGATTGTCACGAAGTGGATTTACTAATTTAACTTAACTTTTTGAAGGTAGGATAAGGGCACGTGCTCTAACCTACTCTCACGCCTGACAACTAGAGGTCACCACTGTCAGTAACTCATGTGGCTCAAGGGATCCACTCAGAGAACAACTGAAGTAAATAATGTCACCCAGATAACTAAACAAAGTGAAAGATGAGTTATTTACTCAGGGCTTTTTGTCTCCTTAAACAAATATCTGGGGGGAAAAAAAATGAACAGACAGAAG
>JADBJO010008952.1:77500-82500 GCA_016801955.1 Conus betulinus | reverse complement strand
TACAGGATGCAACTCATACAGCCTTAAAGTAGCAGCAACCCAGTGGGTGTAACCAGCCCGTGTTTCATGACTGCAGAGCCCACCGGCGAAAAACACCACCCTCCAGCTGTCGAGCACACCCCACAGACCCAACCACCCCTGCCCAAGGACAGATGAAGACAGTGCCACTCCAGACACAGCCAAGCTTTCGCCATACGGGAAAGGGAATTTCGCCATACGGGAAAGGGAATTATATATGCCGCAAAGATAAATTGAAAGTGAGTGCGAAGGCTTGAAATGGGCGTCAACAAAGGGGAAGGTCACGCATTTGAAAATCGTGATTCCATCGGTGAAGATCCCCCCCAAACAAAGTGAAATAACTGGTAGGGAGTTGTTCTTTTGATCAGTTATCAATTCAATATTCAGTGCTGGCTCAAATTTATGGTAGGCCTGAGCACGCTTGCATGCATTATATTATAGTGTTGTGGTGCAATATCCTAGCTGCGGCGTGTGACCTGTGTGTTCGGGATCGATCGACGCAAATTGCCACTTCTCTTGTCGGGCGCAGTGTTGAAGATTGAAGCAACAGGCACCCCAAAGCAGCTGATGGATCTCACGGATGATGGACATCGGGCACCAGGCGTGCCTTTCGCGGGGGGCGATGATGTGACGGTTCTAACGTGTGCCTTGAAGGTCTCATCGCGTGACATGACTGAGAAGAACAACGAGCTTCCCGTTTCACCTGGAAAACTGTCACGTGACACTAGCCTTAACAAACAATAAACGGAAATATCAGAGAGGGAGGACGGGAGGGCGGGAGGGAGAGGAGGCGGCAGAGAGAGAGAGGAGAGAGAGAGAGAGAGAGAGAGAGAGAGAGAGAGAGAGAGAGAGAGAGTGTGTGTGTGTGGTGGGGGGGTGTGGGGGGGGGGGGGGAGATAAAGACGCTAATCATTTTCAAACATGCAATGGCCGGTCCGTAATTACAAACCACAGCATTTCTTTTGAAGACCTACAAGTAATTTTCATTTCTGCGCGGTCAGCTTCTTTGCCTTTAGGAAAAATAAACCTTTTCAAAGAAAGGTAGTCGCTCAAATGCCCCCCAGCCCCAGCCTCTTAGTCACTACTAATGAGAATCCGTCTTGGACCAGCGTCTGGCTTACAAAAAAAAATCCGCTGTGGAATCCTCAGGAGGGGGTATGTGCCTTTAATTGCTGCCTGTACCACTTTAGGATCAACTGTCACAGACTATCTAAAAGACACAACTCCGCAGGACCACCACCAGAAAGCACCCCTGAATGGACAGGAGCCGAGCCAGCAGAGCGACCATGAGTCATCATGAACAGATCAGGCTGGAACATGAACACAGCTTGTCAAAAAAAAAAAAAAAAAAAAAAAAAAGAAAAAAAATGAACTGGGTGTCAAACACTGGGTGCTAGCAGTACATGAACTCTAACTCTAACCACCGCTATTCACTGGCACTAACTTGCCTTGGGTGGACGGTGATTGAGGATCAGACGTCAGCTACTCTGTGAATGGTTTTGGAACTGAATACCTTTCCAAACGGCTGACTTCCACACCGACTCGGCCGTACACCCGTCGTGCCTGCCTGCTGGAACCGAAATTCAATAGTTGTTTTTGGTGGCGTGTTTGTCCGTTTCTTTTTTTCCTTCCTTTTTTTCCTTTTTCTTTTTTAAAAGAAGGAAATGGATAGGAAATAGTTGAGAGGACAGGAAAAGAAAGAAGGGGAATGTGTGTGTGTGTGTGTGTGTGTGTGTGTGTGTGTGTGTGTGTGTGTGTGTGTGTGTGTGTGTGAGAGAGAGAGAGAGAGAGAGAGAGAGAGAGAGACAGACAGACAGAGAGGGAGAGAGAGAGAGAGAGAGAGAGAGAGAGAGAGAGACAGAGAGAGAGAGAGACAGACAGACAGACAGACACAGACAGAAGGCATGCGCCATAGGTAGAGAAACAGAGGGAAGACTAAAGTGGGGTGGTGGGTGGTGGGTACGGGTAGGTGTGGGGTAATGACTAGTTTGGATATGAAAACCAGTTTCGACCCCGGTACAGCGAGTGAGAGAGGGCCATGTAGGGAGAAAGTAGTTGTAGGACGAGTGTGGTGGCGGGGTAGTGGTGGTGGTTATGGGTGGGAGAAGGAGGGGGGGTTGGGGACGGGGGAATGATTGGCGTCGTTTTGAGAGAGAGAGAGAGAGAGAGAGAGAGAGAGAGAGAGGAGGAGAGAGACAGAGACACAGAGATACAAGCTGAGGGAGCGACAGAGACAGAGACAGACGGTTTGGGTGGGGAGAGAGAGAGAGAGAGAGAGAGAGAGAGAGAGAGAGAGAGAGAGAGATAGACAGATAAGAGAGAGAGAGAGACAGAGAGAGGGGGAGGGAGCGATATACGGACAGAGACAAAGACAGCAAGACAGAGACAGACATACAGACAGACTGATAGATAGAGAGACAAACAGAGAGTGGGTGAGAAGAGAGAGAGGAGAGAGAGAGAGAGAGAGAGAGAGAGAGAGAGAGAGAGAGAGAGAGAGAGAGAGAGAGAGGAGAGCGGAGGAGGACCAGAGAGAGAGACAGAGAGAGACAGAGACAGACATACAGGACGGAAGAGGAGACCCTAGCTTTGACAGAGACGTACAAACGAGACTGTGAGAGAGAGAGAAAGAAGAGAGAGAGAGAGGGAGAAAGAGAAAGAGAGAGAGAGAGAGAGAGAGAGAGAGAGAGAGAGAGAGAGAGAGAGAGAGAGAGAGGGGGGGGGGACCAGAGACAGAGAGAGACAGAGGACAACGAGAGAGACATTGACAAAACGGGACGGGAAGGGGGACCCTAGCTTTGATTTGACGTGAACGAGACTTGGCCTGGGTAGCAATACCGTTTTAGGCCCCCTCCCCTCTGTGAGGTGTTCCTCTATCTCTACCACCCTGTCAGGGCCAGCAACTATCGCCTGCCAGTTGCTTCACCTGTCTGCCCGGCGGTTCACTGTGGGGCTGACAGACCACCAGTACATCACAGTCATGCCTGTTGTTCACGTCAAAACAGTAGTATCACCTGAATGGTTTTAAAAGCGGTGATTATGATGTGAAAGCACAACAAACCCCGCTTTGCTACTTACATTTACATAGCATGTGGGCGGCTAAGTATGTATGACAGTGTTTCCTATCATGAGAATTATTAACACTAACACACACAAACAGAAAACAAAACAACAAACTTCATTTTGACACTTTCAGTCAAATTATGTAACATTCTGAAGGTAAGTATCTATAATAGTATTTCCTTTCATGATAATTATTAACAGGAACAAACAACTGAGAAAAGAAAATTAAGGCATATATTCATAGAAATTAACAATGGTAGATGCAAGCTAAAGATGAAGTAAAAGATTGAGTCAATGGATGGGGTTTTTTTTTTTGTCAAAAACAAATGTGGCCAGCGGTTCATTCGGACGATTCTTATTCAGCGTATATAGCACACTGAACAGAGATAAGGACAACGTGGACTCCAATAAAAGGAATAGCCTAGCTAGAGATAAGGATACTCTCTCTCTCTCTCTCCCCCCCCCCCCCTACCACACACACAGACACATACACAACGCGCGCACAAGAAAGTACGCGCGCGCGTGCGCGCGCACACACACACACACACACACACACACACACACACACACACACACACACACACACACACTCGCGCGCGCACATGCATAAACACACACATGCTTGTCAAGTCGTGACGTTCACAGACCAACCGACGTAGTCCACAATAAGGCCGCAAGTAAGTTACAACCAGTACTACATGCTAAGTAGGAATTCCAAACACATTTCAGAACTAATGTGGGGAATACTCTTTCCAGTTGTTATCAATTAATCACAATGATAGTTAAATCGGATCCGTATCATAATAAATAGTGGAGTTATGATTTTTCATTTATTTATTGTGCTTAGTTTCTTTTTTTTTACTTTAAATTTTTTACAATTTCAAACACACTAGTGACACGTCTATGAACCATTGAAAATTTTTTTTATACAATTTTAAACACACTAGTGACACGTACTATGAACCATGGAATTTCCTTTTTTTTTCAATACAATTTTAAATACACTTGTGACACGTACTATAAACCATGGAATTTTTTTTTTTTTTTTTTTTTTTTTTTTTTTTTTACAATTATAAACACATTAGTGACACGTACTACGAACCACGGAATTGTTTTACAATTTTAATTAAACACACAAGTGACACGTACTATGAACCCTGGAAACTTCGCAATTCTCAACACATTAGTGACACGTACCATGAACCATGGAGATCTCAAACTTCAATGTATGTTTACAAAGTTGCCGGAGGACAACCACGCCGCCTCAGCTGCACAGCAGGAGATGACACACATGGACTGCCAGCCTGGGACACTGTGAACACGGACAGCGGAGTTTCAGGACAGAGGGGATGACAACTCATGGACCATCCACAGACCCTCAAAAAGAACGGCATGAGACCTTCCACAATGGGGAAAACCACCACAGGCCTCACAAGCGAGACCTTCCACAATTCCACAGACCCTCAAAAAGAATGGCATGAGACAGAGGGAAAACCATCCACAGAGCCTGAATGGCATGTTCCACAATGGGAAAACATCCACAGACCCTCAAAAAAATGGCCAGACCTTCCATGGGGAAAACATCCACAGACCCTCAAAAAGAATCAAAAAGGGAAAACCATGAATGCATGAGACCTTCCAATGGGGAAAACCATCCACAGAGCCTCAACAAGAATGGCATGAGACCTTCCACAATGGGAAAACCATCCACAGAGCCTCAACAAGAATGAATGGCATAAGACCTTCCTTCAATGGGGAAAACCATCCACAGAGCCTCAACAAGAAGAATGGCATGAGACCTTCCACAATGGGGAAAACCATCCACAGAGCCTCACCAAGAATGGCATGAGACCGGAGAATGTACTCCGCATGGTTCATTCAAAAACACATGATGTTGATTGAACTAGGGTAAAGTAAAGCAC
>JADBJO010008952.1:67500-72500 GCA_016801955.1 Conus betulinus | reverse complement strand
CAAAAACGGTGTAAGCTATAAGCTTGTCGTTGCTCTTCCGATGTGTGCATCTGCCACATTGTTATTTCGAATGCAATTTTGTTTGAAACCAGGAGAGAGAGAGAGAGAGAGAGAGAGAGAGAGAGAGAGAGAGAGAGAGAGAGAGAGAGAGAGAGAGAGAGAGAGAGTAGACTGTTCATGTATAGGCTGTAACCGGAGAAGAAAGATGCGCAAAATATTCAACATTTTCAGTTGTTTTCTTTTTTAAATATCATTCAACTAATCATCTGTCAAATTCAACTTTTGGCGAGAATTGTCTGAAATCTTAAAGGCAGGATAGAGAAATATTCTGATATTTAAACCACATTTCACCGGCTGAAAGGGAAGTTACTGCATTTTTAATGGGAGAGATAATCAGCTGCCAGGTAGTGAGGACCTTTACAAAGCCCCCCTGTAACATCACCTGCAGGTCAATTGACAATGGTTTTAAATTCTACAGCAGAAAAAATACAAACCGTCATCGTCTCTGTCGTTCAGGCAAAGAGGTCAGCTCTTTCCCAATTAGCCAGTCCGCAAGAACGACTCATGATGACGTCGATCTCATAAACTGCAACTTCGCAGCAGCAGAAGTTCATTTCACGCCCAGTTTGAGGTGATCGTCCGTCGTTTTCAGTGTGTTCCGTGTTTTGTTCTTCTTGCCTGAGGAACACTAAACGGTCAAAGCGCGTAGTATTTGTTTATAATTTGTTTGTTCTTTCGTCTGGCGGTCCAGTCATTTTTCGTTTAATTTCGTAACTTACAAATGGTACTTTTACGACGCGAAATTTCCTGCTGTCACGACGATTATCCTGACCAGAGCAAAGTCACGTAGAACTTCTATTTCTCTGCAGCTGAGGGTGGGCATGTATTGCTCCGTCCACCGGGCAGGTCACAGCATTCCCCACATGCCCGACACTCGAGATCACCTGCCCCTGGCAGTCGGGCAACCGTTACTGTCTTTCCACGCGCAAAAATAACTTCTCGATTTTTTTTTTTCATGCAGGCTTACATCCTATTGTTTAGTACGGCTCAGTCGTGCGAAGTTTTTGAAAAGCGGCGGAGTTTAGCGACAATGTTTATGTGCGCTGATAACGTTTTTCTGTGTAGACAGACGTACACCAAATCGCTTGTTTAAAAGGCGAAGCAAGCGTATACAATCCTTTTTAACTTCGTGCCGCGGTATATTGATTGTTGGTGTGCATAATGCCTCACGAATCCTATTTGACACATGTTTGTATGCTACATAGACAACCTCACGAATCATATTTGACACATGTTTGTATGCTACAGAACAGACACCTCACGAATCTACACATATGCTACATAGATAACCTCACGAATCCTATTTGACACATTTTGTATGCTACATAGACAACCTCATGAATCATATTTGACATATGTTAGTATGCTACATAACAGACTGCGTCACAAAACACAGTTGACACATCCCTATTTTGATGCGAGGAGTAAACACAAAAAGGGTAGACAGTGCGTGTGCAGGGTGTGGTTATGTTTGGAATAATCAGGGTGTTGGTCACATTCAAATATTTATCCGTAATTACGGCCGAGACATCTAACTGGCAGAAGTGACGACATCATATCACAATTATTGGAATATTTGAAATATAGTCATTGTCTAGAGTTGACTAGAACTCGGTGACTACTCTGGCCCTTTGCGATTGGCCGGGCTATAAGCAACATTCATCTCTCTCTCTCTCTCTCTCTCTCTCTCTCTCTCTCTCTCTCTCTCTCTCTCTCTCTCTCTCTCTCTCTCTCTCTGGAAAACTTCATACTTAACCCTAAATTCAATCGATCAGTGAAACAGCTCATTTCAAAGTTCCAGTTTGGAGTTCCAGACATCTCTCTCTCTCTCTCTCTCTCTCTCTCTCTCTCTCTCACACACACACACACACGCACGCACGCACGCACGCACACGCACGCACGCACGCACGCACACACACACACACACACACACACACACACACACACACACACACGTCCCACCCGAATGATAACTAGATACACAAGCTGACACTAGGTGAATAGAGACCATTTACTGCTGGCTCTCTACAACACTGGCTGAATCGCCCAACCCGACATCTGGAGTGGGAGTGTGCATAAAACACACGGAGGCAAACCACGAGGAGTGGTGTTTAACAACTTGGGTCTCTAATGCTGTGTCTGTCTGTTCACAATTCTCTGCATCTTCAATATAGACAAGATAATGACGGTGGAGGTTAGACTGGATTTTTTGTTGTTGTAATGTATTGCTCTTTTTTTTTTTTTTTTTTTATATAATTATACTCCATAAACCACAAACACTACTAAGATGTACCGTATTTGCGTCCATATTTGGGCAAATCCTTACACTTGCCTGGATCTTGGGGAAGAGAATTCTCGCAAATTTTACACGCGAGAACTGAAGTGGGTGAAATGTGATTTTCGCGAAACGCAATGTACCCAACTGGTAAACATAGTGTTTGGTGTGTGTGTGTGTGTGTGTGTGTGTGTGTGTGTGTGTGTGTGTGTGTGTGTGTGTGTGTGTGTGTGTGTGTATTGTGTTGTGTTGTGTGTGTGTGTGTGTCTGTGTCTGTGTGTGTGTGTGTGTGTGTGCATTTGTGTGTGTGTGTGTGTGTGTGTGTGTGTGTGTGTGTGTGTGTGTGTGTGTGTGTGTGTGTGTGTGTGTGTGTGTGTGTGTGTGTGTGTGTGTGTGTGTGTGTGTCTGTGTTTTGTGTGCATTTGTTTTTAGTGTATGTGTGCGTTTGTTTTTGAGTGTGTGTGTGTGTGTGTGTGTGTGTGTGTGTGTGTGTGTGTGTGTGTGTGTGTGTAACAGGCAACAAAACGAAAAAAAAAAGCGAGGCAGAGAGAAAGGGAGCGGAAGGACACACTGAATCACGCTGCAGTATGATGGATGGGCTATGAAATGGCATGGGCATGTCTTGGCCGCACACCTACAATTCACCCGCCATAGTCGTGTAGAGGTTTCAACTTCATATAGACAGGAACACCCCGACTGTTGTCACAACCTTTACCTCCACCAGGAAGCTGTCTTTTCAATTACGTGCATTCCTAGTTTGTTGCTGTCTGTCTGTCTGTCTGGCTGGCTGGCTGGCTGGCTGCAAGATTACGCCAAAAAGTAAAGAACCGAATTTAGCGATATCCTGTGTAGAGATGTGTAACCCATTCAACTTAATCCGGATCCGAACCCCTGGACGAATCTAACTCCCCCTGCCCCCCACCCCCCGCCCCCATCCTGCCCACTTCCTCCCACCCCTCGTCCATTTCTCAACATCGCCAAATACGGTTTTTTTTTTTTTTTTTTTTTTTTAATGCAACAGTTCCCAAGGAAATATGTAAGTTTTCGAGTATACATGCAAACTGGAAGAACATGGCTGATTTCTATACTGACTTTACTGTGAGAAAACTCTTTCTGTCTCTACAGGCCTCCAGTTAACAGAGCGCTATTCTCACCATCTGCGTCTGGAGTATTCTTAGCTCTTCTCTTGAATTTGAAAGTTGGCACAGCTCACTCCCCCCCCCCCCCCCTCCCTTCCCCTTTCATTGTACATGTGCGTCAAGACACATGTTAGTCGGTTATAAGCAGACATGAACATGTATAGAACGAGACTATTTGTGAGACGCCCCTTAGGTGCATAGATAGGGTTACGATGCGTTAGAGGGTTTGAAACCAAGCACAGACTGCTTCATGTACGACACAAATCGTGAGTGATACCCTCAATACAATTCCTATAAAAATAAAAGTAAGTGCTAATAGATAACATCTGTTTAAAAAATGGAACCTTAAATGAGGCAGGGAACAGTAAACAGTAAATAACAATCAAGTAGGGTAACTCTTTTCCCATAACGAAATATGTCATCATGGTAGGAACAGTTCACCCGACTTGGTTATTATTACTGAACGTTATGTTTAGTTTAATTCTCATCTCATGCGTTTTGCCTCGGAAGGTTTGTAAATACCGCATTTCAGGAGCAAAAATCAAATTCAGGCGTGTAGCTCCAACACGCTACATGCACATGCGTTTGCTGACACACCTTGTGCTTCCCTCTTCCCTCATCTGCATATGATTACAGGCTGACGGTGGGCTGAAAAAAGACAAATCTATCTGCGTCGCTGTAATACATGTACAACGAGAGCGCGCGCGCTTCAGTGGTCGTCGCTCATTTTACTTTCATTGTCTTTCTTCTTTCTTTCTTTTTTTTTTTTAAATGACGTTTTGGTAGGAGAATAGAAGGGAGGAGACGGAAAGATGGGGGAAAGAGGGGGTGGGGTGGGGTGGAGATGGAGGGAAGGAGGAAGAGCGCTCTGTCCTGAGCGGAGCAGACCAAATTTCACACAGAAAAATTCTGAGTGGCGATAAGTTATACAATGCCATACAATGTAGTACAGTATATAGTACAGTACAGTACAATACAAAACAATACCATACAATAAAATACAATGCAACGCAATACAATGCAATGCAATACAATATAAATACAACACAATACAATGCAATACAACGCAATACAACTCAAGCAAATACAGTGCAAAGCTACAGCGCAATTTGACACAAAGAAATCCTTTATGGTGAGAAGTTTTCCAATCCATATCAATGCAACAACGTTACAAAGCGAAGTCTTTCTAACAGTAAGTCATACAACGCCATGCATTAGTAACACAGCTGTGCAATGTCATACAAACAAATGCTTTGAAACATTCAGCTGTACAAGACAGGACATTAAGCTGTACAAGACAACACATTCAGCTATACAAGACAACACATTCAGCTATACGAGACAACACATTCAGCTATACAAGACAACACATTCAGCTATACAAGACAACACATTCAGCTATACGAGACAAGACATTCAGCTACCTAAGACAAGACAAGACAAGACAAGCATTAAGCTATACGACAAAAACAGCTACACAAGACAAGACATTCAGCTATACAAGACAGACATTCAGCTATACAAGA
>JADBJO010008952.1:57500-62500 GCA_016801955.1 Conus betulinus | reverse complement strand
CAACTGTCAGTCTCCTGTCCAGTGTCTCAGCTACTCCATTTCACCTCAACCCGTCAGTCTATACTCAGTTGTCACAGGCTATTTTCTTGCCCGTTTCCTGAAACAACCACAGGTCAGTTCCTGTCACCGATCTTCACTTGCTAAGGGCATTTCACACCTCAACCCGTCAGTCTCCTGTCAGTTGTGCATACTCTTACTCAGTCAGTTCCTTGTGGATATCTTATAATACTGTAGCTGTGTATATCTGGCTACTCCAGTTCACCTCAACCCGTCAGTACCTGTCAGTGGTGCACAGGCTACTATATTTCACCTCAACCCGTCTATCTCCTGTCAGTGGTTACTCTTACTACAGTTGTTCATGTATCATCTCCTGTCAGTGGTCACAGTCTTTACTCCTTTCACCTCAACCCGTCTTTATCTTACTCAGCTTGTCATCTCTACTCCATTTCACCTCAACCCGTCAACCCTGTCAGTGGTCACAGGCTACTCCATTTCACCTCAACCCGTCAGTCTCCTGTCAGTGGCCACTGGCTACTCCATTTCACCTCAACCCGTCAATCTCCTGTCAGTGGTCACTGGCTACTTCTCACACCTCAACCCGTCAATCTCCTGTCAGTGGTCACAGGCTACTCCATTTCACCTCAACCCGTCAGTCTCCTGTCAGTGGTCCACTGGCTACTCCATTTCACCTCAACCCGTCAATCTCCTGTCAGTGGTCAACAGGCTACTCCATTTCACCCTCAACCCGTCAGTCTCCTGTCAGTGGTCACAGGCTACTCCATTTCACCTCAACCCGTCAGTCTCCTGTCAGTGGTCACAGGCTACTCCATTTCACCTCACCCGTCAATCCCTGTCACTGGTCACAGGCTACTCCATTTCACCTCAACCCGTCAATCTCCTGTCAGTGGTCACAGGCTACTCCATTTCACCTCAACCCGTCAATCTCCTGTCAGTGGCCACTGGCTACTCCATTTCACCTCAACCCGTCAGTCTCCTGTCAGTGGTCACAGGCTACTCCATTTCACCTCAACCCGTCAGTCTCCTGTCAGTGGTCACTGGCTACTCCATTTCACCTCAACCCGTCAGTCTCCTGTCAGTGGTCACTGGCTACTCCATTCACCCTCAACCCGTCAATCTCCTGTCAGTGGTCACAGGCTACTCCATTTCACCTCAACCCGTCAGTCTCCTGTCAGTGGCCACTGGCTACTCCATTTCACCTCACCCCGTCAGTCTCCTGTCACCGGGTCATGGCCACAGGCTACTCCATTTTCACCTCAACCCGTCAGTCTCCTGTCAGTGGTCACAGGCTACTCCATTTCACCTCAACCCGTCAGTCTCCTGTCAGTGGTCACAGGCTACTCCATTTCACACCTCAACCCGTCAGTCTCCTGTCACGTGGTCACAGGCTACCTCCATTTCACACCTCAACCCGTCAGTCTCCTGTCAGTGGTCACAGGCTACTCCATTTCACCTCAACCCGTCAGTCTCCTGTCAGTGGTCACTGGCTACTCCATTTCACCCTCAACCCGTCCAGTCTCCTGCCACACCACTTATTCTTCACAGCCATTGCCCAAAACTGAACCATAAACACAAGAAACGTTTCAAGTTTTTTTTGTTTTTTTTTTCAAACACTAGAGAATTTAAGATGTTCAATACCATGGTTGACAAAAAGAAAAAGAATAACACTAGCACGGTTTGACCGTCTGCGTTTGTTGTGTTTTGTCTCGGAGCTACTTGACCACACACAGCGGTCAACGCCTTTGTGAACCAGCCAGCAGAGAGAGAGAGAGAGAGAGAGAGAGAGAGAGAGAGATCGTAACATATCGAGATCTATCTGCCAAGAAGCATGGAACACCTGTATTGAAGAGAGAGAGAGAGAGAGAGAGAGAGAGAGAGAGAGAGAGAGAGAGAGAGAGAGAGAGAGCGAGAGCGAGAGAGAGCGAGAGAGAGAGAGAGAACATATGCTTTGACCGACTTCGATCTTCGTGTGTGTTTTTTTCCTCCTGGTGTGTGGTGTGTGTGTGTTGTGCGTTGCGTGCGTGCGTGCGTGCGTGCGTGCGTGCGTGTGTGGTGTGTGTGTGTGTGTGGTGTGTGTGTGTGTGTGTGTGGTGTGTGATTGTGTGTGTAGTGCGTGTGCGTGCGTGTTGGTGTGTGTGCGTGTGTGTGTGTGTGGGTGTGTGTGTGTGTGTGTGTGTGTGTGTGTGTACAGAGACCACCGTGTAGTGGAGTGGGCGGTGGGGAACAGAGATGAGGAGGGTGGAGAGGGGGGGGGGTGTTACAGGTCTGGGCTGTTAGAGCTTAACCGAAGAATGGTAGGTTCTACGTCAGAGGTTTGTTCGATCGAGCCTTAGGGCGAGGATAAATATTGTATGACTGTGTAACGGGCCGGAGAGAGAGAAGAGAGAGAGAGAGAGAGAGAGAGAGAGAGAGAGAGGAGAGAGAGAGAGAGAGGAGAGCATTTCTGTGTATTTCATGATTTATGTTACTTTTCAAACATTCTCACGGCTGAACCTTATCATGTATGTTAACTTTAAAACATTTTAAACAAAGCGAACATTTTTTTCCATTGATGAAAACATAATAAGACGAACACACACACACACACACACACACACACACACACACACACACCACACACCACACACACACACACAAACAGACAGAAAGAGTAAGGCAGAGAGAGAAAGAGAGAGGGCAGAGGAAAGACAGACAAGAGACAGACAGAGGCAGACAGACAGTAGACAGAACAACAGAGAGAGAGAGAGAGAGAGAGGAGAGAGAGAGAGAGAGAGAGAGAATGAGAGGAGAGAGAGAGAGATGCGTGTAGGGATAGATATGTATGTATGTATGTCGATTCTTTACGAATGCTTGCAATTGGCTAAGTTTCGCTTCTCAGTAATAACTCTATGAGAAATGACGCATTCCATATCATATCGTCGCGTACGAACACACACACACACCACCACACACACACACACACACACACACCACAACACACACACACACACGACATCATATCATCATCATCATCATTATCATCACTACACATGGTACAAAGTATCACTTATTGTATCGCTACTTATTGCTGGATCTACCTGAACGAACATGGACCACCTGTGTTTATGAGGGGGGGGGGGGGGGGGGAGGGGGGAGGGGAAGGGAGAGAGAGAGAGAGAGAGAGAGAGAGAGGAGAGAGAGAGAGAGAGAGACGAGAGAGACGAGAGAGGGCGAGTGAGAACCGAATCGAGATCTATCTGCCAAGAGAGCATGGAACACTGTATTTCTATGTGAGAGAGAGAGAGAGAGAGCGAGAGATAGAGGGGGAGAGGCAGGGAGGAGACAGACAGAGACAGACAGACACAGCACAACACACACACAGATGAGAGCAGAGGACGAGAGACAAGACACGGACAGAGAGAGACGAGACAGGAGAGACACACAGAGACAGACAGACACACACACACACAGACAGAGAGAGAGACAGAGGAGAGAGCGAGAGAGAGAGAGGAGAGAGAGGAGAGAGAGAGAGAGAGAGGAGAGAAAGCCAGACAGACCAGAGACAGACAGGACAGACAGATCTCAACAAGCAGGAACACCTGTACTCATGGAGTCACTCTCACAGACTACAGGGTCCATGACAAAAATAGTCAGGGCATTTGCAACGCAGAGCTGAGGGTAAGCGAGATAGAAATATTGCCAGGATCGGCTTTTTTTACGGCTCAACACCCCATCATCAGTGTCCACCCAGTTGGTAAACGGGTATGTGATATAAGTCAGGGAAAGAGCTAAGGCAGCAAACCAATAGGGGTGGGCTGCCTCTCTTCCATCCCATTATGTCCTTGACCCAGCTAACCTCGCACAGTTCGGCTCAAAACCCATCGTCTGTGTCCACCCAGTTGTAAACGGGTATGTGATGTGAGTCAGGAAAGAGCTAAAGCAGCGAAAAGGAGAGGGGGTGGGCTGCTACTCTTCCATCCCATTATGTCCTTGACCCAGCTAACCTCGCACGGTTCGTCACCCCTGCAGCTATTATAGGTAAGGGGGCTTCACCCCACCCCTGCCCCCACCCCCACTTTTTTTGTTTTTCGCTTTTTTAACCTAACACACATTAGGCATACTCACTGACTCTTCCACTCACTGAGTGACCCACTTATTCACTTTTTTGTACACTCACTGACTCGTCTCGTCTTTCCAAACAACGACATAGAGTAAGTTAAAACAACAACAACAACAACAACAACAACCAGTAAAAGAAAAGATAAAAACAGATTTTAGGAAAACAGATTGTTGCTGCCGTCTGTGCCGGACATGCACTGACGACATGTGCACCCCCCCTCAGAGAGGAACGTTCTTTCCCCACACATTTTTTTCTGCCAGTGGCTGTTGCCACCGTTTCTCTTTCTTTTGGTAGCTTGCGTGTCGAAAACGTGCATCATAAGCGTGACGTAATGTTTTGACGTAACTTGCATGACGCTTTACTCTGATCGTGCGGTCCGGCTTAGTTCTGTATCTAGTATTTATTGGTCTTTCTTTTCACATCTGCTTTTGTTGAACGTTAGCAAAATATAATTTGGTATTTCGTTTACGGATTGTTCATACTGTATTCTTCAACGCCTTTCATCAGCATATAAAGCAATAGTTACAAGTGATCTTGGTTCATTGGAAAATCAAGTTTGCACTATTCATTTTATTGATGAATCCAACAATTATTCACGGCTGCCACAATGTAGGATGGTAGCGTTTTCATACGTAGCGTAACTGGAAAGGTCTTTGCAAATTCTTACATTCCGCCAAGTCTAATTGTGATTATGCTTGAACTTGCTGAGAAAATGCCTAAACAATGTTCAGTTCATCGCCAGATGATATCTTTTTTCACTTGATTTTCTTAACAAAAAAAAAAGGAAAAAAAAAAAAAAAAGGAAAAAACTTCAACACTCAACTTATATAGTACATGCAAAGCCACATCTGATATGTGCATATTTACATAAGTATGCCTAAAC
>JADBJO010008952.1:32500-37500 GCA_016801955.1 Conus betulinus | reverse complement strand
TCTTCTTCTTTCTCTTCTTCTTCTTCTTCCGTCTTCTTTCTTTTCCCCTAATAAAACTGACATCTTCTTCTTCGTCTTCTTCTCCTCTAATAAAACTGACATCTTCTTCTTCGTCTTCTTCTCTAATAAAAACTGACATCTTCTCGTCTTCTTCTCCTCTAAAAAAACTTCTTCTTCTTCGTCTTCTCTTTCTATCTTCTTCTCTTAATAAAACTGACATTCTTCTTCTTCTCTCTTCTTCTTAAAAACTCTAATAAAAAACCCTGACATTCTTCTTCTTCGTCTTCTTCTCCTCTAATAAAAACTGTCCTCCTTCTTCTTCTTCTTCTTCTTCTTCTTCTCCCTTCTTCTTCTCTTCCTCTCTTCTTCCTCTTCCTCCTCCTCCTCTTCCTTCTTCTTCTTCTTCTTCTTTCATGAAACTGACAACTGAATTTATAAAAACAGACAGGTAAATCAGTTAAAGCGGACACTTAACTTTTATAGAGTTGATACGTGAGGTAATAAAGCTGACACTTTGAAGTTTTATTTTAAAAAAGAAAAAAAGACAATCAAACGGTATAAAGCAGACACTTGAATTGTATGAGGCTAACGACGAACAGTGCAAAGAAAAACACATCGAAAATCTTCAATATTGACTCATGACATTTTTAAATCTGACATGTGGATCTCATCAGATTGACAGGGGAATTTTGCAACGTTGACACCTGAATGTAATAAAGCTGACACTTGCATTTTATAAAACGGACACACTAACTCCACAAAGCTGACATGTGAGTTTTAGAAAGCTGCTTTTAGGCAACGTGAAAAAAATACGTCAGCGAATGAATGAATGAATGAATGAATGAATGAATGAATGAATGAAATGTGTGAATGAATGAATGATGAATGAATGACCACCATGCTGAATTAGGTCAGCCTTCGTATTTGCGTTTATTCCTCCTCTCCTCCTGCTGACAAAGGAACGCGCGAGCGCGCACGCACGCACGCACACACACACACACACACACACACACACACACACACACACACACACGCGCGCGCGCATACACACACACACGCGCGCGCGCGCGCGTCGACATCTGCATATTGGTTTTCTCGCACATTCTTTCATCTTCTGTCTGTCTGTCTGTCTGTCTGTCTGTCTCTCTCTCTCTCTCTCTCTCTCTCTCTCTCTCTCTCTCTCTCTCTTGTCCGAAACAATCTATTCATTTTATGAGAGAGAGGCAGACCGACCAACCGAAAGACAGACAGACACAGAGACAGACAGACAGACACACAGACACACACACACACACACACACACACGCACGCACACGCACACACACACACACACGCAGGCAGACACGCACGCACAGACACAGACAGAGAGACACACACACAGACAGACACACACACACACACACACACACACACACACATACACACACACATACAAAGAGAGAGAGAGAGAGAGAGAGAGAGAGAGAGAGAGAGAGAGAGATGTTGGGGGCGAAGAGGTGGGATGTAGTGGGGTGGGGAAGGATACACGTGTATGGACGCCCAACATGCCAGAGCACGCGCGTGAGTGTGTCTGTACATACGCGCACACATACGCATATGCGCTCTCGCGCGCCGAAATTCCATACATATGTCTGCCTATACACGCATGCTCAGGACATAACTATGAAATATCCCTAGCCCGTGTTCGCAATATGTAAATATGTGCATTTTGAACAAAACGTGCAGGTTATAATACACACAAGAAACAGATTCCTTGCGTGCCACAACGCAATTTAGCCAACTGGCGGTGAATCAGTGACGTCATTGGCTTGGATCTGACGTCACACACATTCCTTCCTCTGTCGGGAGCTGCACTTCTATTCCTCACATGACCGACCTTCCTGACTTATTTTCAGACCTTGACATGGCGCCCCCACCCTTTCTCCCTACTCCCTTCCCTCCCCCATCCTTATAACCCTTCAACCATTATCACTACAATCATCACCAAAACCCTCGGGGCTACCAACTATTTCTAAAGAAGATTTTGATAAAAAAAAAAAAAAAAAAAAAAAAAAAACTGTATGGAAAGCAACTAGTCTCAAAAGCATGGAGTGCGGTATTGAAAATTTTGGCAACTTATCGATTATCTACTCAATATTCGCACTGAAGTCACCTGATAAAGACATCTTCACACTGATGTTACCCTCATAAAGATATCTTCGCATTCCTCGTGCTTGGGAAATTGTTGAAACAAGCAAACAAACAAATTAAAAAAAACCCACCGACATAAATCCAATGATCTTTAATTTCACTACGGATATACATTTCTAGTGTCACATAGACGGAAGCTGAAAGGCATCAAGCTGTTATATTTAGTGAGAGCAGAGACGTTATTAATGTATCAAATTTACATATTGTTCACATGTACTTATCACTGAAGGAAAACAGCCATTATGACATAAAACGCACTTTCGCGTGGAGAACAAATAACAAAAAAATTGCCGGTTGTATTATACGTATCATCATTATCATTGGGACATTAGATAATGGGCCAAAAGAATGAAAAAGTATTTGAATCTTACCAATAAGCCGAGAGTAGTGAAAACAGTTAGCTATGGCTATAAATTTTGGCTTTGGAATCTTTGCGAAAACGTAGTTTAAAACTCTACAATCTGCATAATAATAGTGACGTCACTGGTGCACGATGCACGTGAGTCTGTCTGTTTGCCGGCACTGGCTTCACGAGTCGATATTTTTTCCTGTTTTCATGGCGATCATGTGTGACCGTCATATTGGGTTGAAGAGTGACAACACGCGTGATTATGAAGAATCGACATCTCAAAATTTTTTTTTTTCCGAAAAATACCAATGTTTTCACAAAGCCAAAAAAGAAACGAAAGGTAATTATAGACTTTTGAAGATAATGAGCTCCCATAGAAACGCTTGGCGGTTGTTGCTTTGTGGCGGCTGACGACACGTTCAGGGACAGTGACATCTATGTTGGTCCCAGACAGTGGGTGGTAGAGGAGTGCCGTGACTGACGTTTGGGGAGACCAGGAATGTCTACACGAAGTTCTCTATCCTGATCATACGCGACATGCTAGAGGATCTTTCTGTCTGCTTGGTCACCACGAGAAGGGTTATCGCTGTCAGCGTGTACATGTTGTGATTTTGTTTTAACTACGCCCACATAAAAAGGATCACAGAAATGACCGAACAGACAGGAGGCGTATTGATCTATTGGCCGTCTTCTGGCAGGACAAATAACATTCAAAACAACGAAAGAGAGAAAAAGAAAGGGCAGACAAACAGTCTCTATCCCCTTCGGTCTGGGAGCAAAACAGAGCTGTGCGTGAAATGGTGAAGATACGGAATGGACTGAAGAGAAGAGGAAGAAGGTTTGGGGAGGAGAAAAACAGATGATGAGGACGACGACGATGATGATGATAGTAATAACAATAATGATGATGATAATAATGATAAAAATAATTATGATATAATAGTAATGATTATAGTAATGATAATAATAGCATTAACAATAATCATAATATAATGATATTGATAATGTATTATAATCATGACACAGTAATGGCATTACTATGGTAATAAAAGTAATAATAATTATGTAATAGAAGAAAAGGAAGAAGAAGAAGGTGGAAGAGGAGGACGAGAAGGAGGAGGAGGAGAAGAACAATAAGGTTTATACTACTACTACTACTGCTGCTGCTGCTGCTGCTGCTGCTAATAATAATAATATGACAACAGTTGTAATAGATGATGATGATGATGATGATGATGATGATGATGATGATGATGATGATCATGATCATCATCATCATCATCATCATCATCATCATCATGATGATCATCATCACGAAGAAGAATAAGAAGTTGGAGCTAAAGTTCTATTGGAACGGAAGTAAGCAGAACAAAAATGAAAAAAAAAAAAAAAATACACAATTTGAAAAAAAGAAATCAGCGTATTAAGAAAGGAGGTGAATTGATAAGTAAGTAAAGAATAGATTGATAAGAAAATGAACAATACATAAGGTAAATAACGAGTAGTATGATAGTCTGTCAGTGGAGAGTATTGCGGGCTGGTGTTGTGGGGGTGGATAGGCGTAAGCTATTTTTGGACGTCACTGCCCAGTGAGAAGAGGGTCCCCAGTCTGGCAGTAAAATAGGATTCCTGCATGGTGCACACAAGGTTATCGCTCTGTGACTGACGAGCGCCAAGACTTTGACATGGTTGATGTTGTGCTGGGGATGGTTGAGATGCAGAGCGACTGTTTGCGTTGATGATGGCGTATGCTGGCCAGAGTTCAGACATGCGTGTGTCAAGTGTGCAAGACATCACACCTCAGTAGATCTTTTCGCACAGTTCACAGTGGATAGCGTACCCACTGTTGCGGCTATGGCAGGAGATGCATATTTTTAGTTCTGAATGAGCTCGAGCTTTTGGGGCCATGTAAGATGGTGTCTGGTCTGGTAAGAGGACAGATTTTTTTTGCCTGGGATTGTTGAGCAGGGAAAAAGTAGTGGGTGACTTAGGTGTGGTTATTTTGTTCTGCTTTGATCGCATAAGTAATAGTTGAGGTGGTTTTTTTTTCTGTGTTTGTTTTTTTTTTTTTTTTTTGTTTTTTGTCGTTGGTCGCGCCTGAAAGAAATAATGGGTTTAGTCTCAAAGGCTGTCACTGTATCATTTGTGTTACGTGGTCTGTTGGTGTAATGAAGAAAAAGAGATCACAATTATGCTGTCGCTGTAATTCATTCAGCGCATTTTACAATTGTCATCACTCAAAATGTGCATTCGTCTTGCATGATCACTCTTCTCCTGGTGTTATGATTCTCTCATGACGAAAAGAAAATGATAATCTACACCTTTTGATGCAAACAACCCCGTATAGTTTTGCCCCCCCGATCATACAGGAGAGATTCCCCCATCATTCCTGAAGTTTCGCGAACGCAAGATAATGGCAGCGATTTAGATCTGGCGACATAAACTAGCGGGAGGCTTTTGA
>JADBJO010008952.1:20000-30000 GCA_016801955.1 Conus betulinus | reverse complement strand
TATCCTCTGTACCCTGACTCCCAAGTGTTATCCCTCTGTACCATGACTCCCAGTGTTATCCTCTGTACCCTGTATGACTCCCAGGTGTTATCCTCTGTACCATGACCCTGACTCCCAAGTGTTATCCTCTGTACCATGACTCCCAGGTGTTATCCTCTGTACCATGACTCCCCAGGTGTTATATCCTCTGTACCCTGACTCCCAAGTGTTATCCTCTGTGCCCCTGACTCCCAAGTGTTATCCTCTGTGCCATGACTCCCAAGTGTTATCCTCTGTACCCTGACTCCCCAAGTGTTATCCTCTGTACCCTGACTCCCAAGTTTATCCTCTGTGCCATGACTCCCAAGTGTTATCCTCTGTACCCTGACTCCAAGTGTTATCCTCTGTACCCTGACTCCCAAGTGTTATCCTCTGTGCCATGACTCCCAAGTGTTATCCTCTGTGCCATGACTCCCAAGTGTTATCCTCTGTACCCTGACTCCCAAGTGTTATCCACTGTACCATGACTCCCAGGTGTTATCCTCTGTACCCTGACTCCCAAGTGTTATCCTCTGTACCATGACTCCCAGGTGTTATCCTCTGTACCATGACTCCCAGGTGTTATCCTCTGTACCATACCCTGACTCCCCAAGTGTTATCCTCTGTACCCTGACTCCCAAGTGTTATCCTCTGTACCCTGACTCCCAAGTGTTATTCTCTAACCATGACTCCCAGGTGTTACCCTCTGTGCCATGTCTCCAAAGTCCCATCACTCAGGAGTACAACCCCAGCTGCAGACAGCGTGTGACCTCCCTGAGGGAATTGTCCGCGATCATTGATAGTTGCCAAGGGAAACGAGTGCAGGCGGAAATATAAGCAAATATTGAACACTTTATTCAACAAATCCGCCAAACATGAACAAACAAATCACAAGACAAAACACGACGCGTTTCGTCCTGTCAGGTCTCCAGGCAAGATAACACTCAAAAAAAAAAAAAAAAAAAAAAAAAAAAAAAAAAAAAAAAAAAAAAAAGGAAAAAAGGGAAACAAGAGCAATCACTTTTCTGGTCAAAATTCGGTGCAAGATGGGCGTTGAATTCAACAGGTCGAGACGCGACGAGTGTTGTCTGGTGATACGTTTGTTCATGCTCGGCGGATTTAGCGCATAGAGCTTTTAAACGAATTACTCTGATCATTGAGTGATTGTCGGAGAGCTGTGTCAGACGCTTCGTTGACAGTCAGCGAAATCCCGAGTTCCACGTCATGCGCAACCAGGCAGAGGTGACGGAGTGGCAGGAGGTGAGGAAGGGAGGTGGAAAGAAGGAAAAAGAGGACAGAGGAAAGAAAAGGAGGAGGAAGAGAAGGAAGAAGTGGAACAAAAAGCAAACAACCCCCCCCCCCCCCCCCCCCCCCCCCCCCCCAGAAAAGGAGGGAAGGAAGAAGGCGGACGAAGACCAAGAAGAGAGAATAGGAACAGCAGGAGAAGGAGGAGGAAGAAGGAGACATAGTAGGAGAAAAGAAAAGAGAGAGCAGGAGGCAGAAACGAAGGAGAAAGACGATCATGGAAAAATTAAACTAAAAAAAAAAAAAAAAAAAGAAAGGAAAAACCCGAAAGAGAATGATGAAGAAAGACTGACAAGCGAAGCAGGAAAAAAAAGTAAACAAATGAAAGAGGAGGGGCAGCGGATTAAAAAGAGAAAGAAAGAAACAGTAGAGCCAGGACAATTATTCATTTATTTATTTAATCATTATTCATTTACTTACTTACTTGTTTATGAATATATTTAGTTATTTACTTTTGTGAATCCCAATAGAAGAAGAGTATGATCACAAGTACTATATACTCTTAAGATTCAACGCCTATCTTGCGCTGTAGTGGATGAAGATAAGTGATTGCTCGTTCGTTCTTGTTGTCCTGATTGTTTTGTTCTTGCCTGTAGAAGACCTGATAGGTCGAAACGCGTCATGTTGTGCCTTGTGATTCTTTTGTCCACGTTTTTCTTTCTTTCTTTCTTTCTTTCTTTCTTTCTTTCTTTTTTTTTTTTTTTTTTGTTTGTTTTTTTTTTTTTTTTTTTGGTGCGCTAACATTAATATTTAAAATCTATATTCTTTACGAATCAGTTTCACTCTAACGGGGCATAGTCGCACACGTCAGCTTATCTTGATCACACTAGCAGAGCTAGAGGCAGCATGTACATGCCTACCCACACATATTACATACCTCCGCTCCCAGTGTGCAAACATTGTTAGTTACACACGTATGAAATACATACCGAATGACTCTATCCCCCAACCTGCCCTCCCTTCCCCCAACCCCTTTCCTTCTCTCTATCCCTCCACAGGCCTTTAAAAAAAAAAAAAGAAAAGGAGGGAAGAAAAAGACATGTCGATGGAGAAACTACAAGAATAGCTACGAGGGTAAGAACAATAATACAATGTTGAACAGAAAAAAACAACGACGAGAAAGGGAGGTAACTCGTGGCAGGGTGGGCAACTGAGTGCTCTCCCGCTTTGTCAGCATGGGCCGGCTGCAGCGCAGAACATAGGTCACGTGCGGACATGGTTGGTTAAGTCTTGACACATGTCGTCACTGTCTGGTGCGTTGCTAGTTACTCTGGGGCCGGTTTAGGACGATTAAAATTTAAAGGAAAAGCGTGTGTGCCAGTGTCAAACAATACGCCCGCGTGCTGACAAACCAGTTTGGGTTTTGTTGACTGTGTGTGTGTGTGTGTGTGTGTGTGTGTGTGTTCTTTCTATTTCTGTCTGTGCATCTCTCTCGCGCTCCTTATTATTATTGTTTTTTTCTTCTTTCTTCTTCTTCTCTTGTTCATCTCCTTATTTCCGCCTGGGAAGTTATGTTTTCACACAGGCCTAATGGTTTGTGTCGTTTGTTTTGTTTCTTTACTTGCCTGTTTGCCTATTAGCAAGATTACGCATAGACCATAGAACTGATTTCAATAGAACGCGAAGGCAGATTGGATGTAACCGAAGGCCGAACATGTTAAATTAAAGCTTGGCGTCGATCCAGATCCGTCAGCGGATCCACGGTCCGATGGATTGTGGCAGAGGTCAATGTTCTCTCAAGCTGCCTTCCCATTGTAGGACATTGTTTCATGCGTCGGACCTTGCGATTCGCGCACACGTTGTTACCTTTCCCGCTATTGGTCGATGCTTGTCGCGGCGTTGACCTATTACCGTCCTTAATCTCCCTCCCCCTCCCATCCATCCTCCCTCGTACCCTCCACACCCTTATTTTTCCTCACGTACGCCCTTCCACCCCGTTCCCGCTATGACATTCCCGACTCAAAAGATTCAGGTTACCCCTGACCAAACAAAGGAGGGGTGGAGTTGCACGAAGTGGAATACATACGACCCCCCCTCCCCCCCGCCCCACTCAGTAACAGACGCACGCCTACACTCCGCCAGGGGGGCCGTCATAACGAGCTTATTTGGACAAGAGACCCTAAGAAGCACGAGTGCCGGAACTGCGACATAACATATGCGGGTAGGGTTGTGTCAAAGGGAGCCGGAAAAAGCGGCGTGGGTAGGAGTATGGGTGGGACACTAGGAGGTTTACAGAGGAAAGGTCACACAAGTGTTTTTTTTTTTTGAGCAGATCGACATTTAAGCAGGGAAGATTCGCGATGTAATCGGCTTGTGTCGGACGGTAGTTAGAGGTCCCGCACACGTGGCAACTTGACAGGCTAGATGCTGTGTATCCCTGTTCGTCAAGCCTCCTGTGAGAATATATCTTGAAACCTGTCGGCAATATTGACAACAGAGTATTGAAAGATTAGAATCGTGTTCTGTTGTGATTATCTTTGTGTGTGTGTGTGTGTGTGTGTGTGTGTGTGTGTGTGTGTGTGTGTGAGAGAGAGAGAGAGAGAGAGAGAGAGAGAGAGAGAGAGAGAGAGAGAGAGAGACAGACAGACAGAGTGTGTGTGTGTGTGTGTGTGTGTGTGTGTGTGTGAGAGAGAGAGAGAGAGAGAGAGAGAGAGAGAGAGAGAGTGTGTGTGTGTGTGTGTGTGTGTGTGTGTGTGTGTGTGTGTGTGTGTGTGTGTGTGTGTGTGTGCTTTGCTGTTACTTCCCCTCTCCTCCTGGACAAAATGGCATACGTTTCCCCGACGCCGATTCAATGATACATTTAATCACACAAAGCAGATATGATCTGAAAACATAGTTTCAGTTCTATTACAGCCTTACCCGGCAGAGGACCTGAGAGAGCTGTCATCACACAGCAAAAGAAGTCTTATCTTGGAAAAAGAACAAACGACAAAGTCAGTATCTGCACTACTGACACAATTCGCACTGTAACAGCTACATACTATTGTATTAGTCAGTCGTCCGTCGAGTCGACGAGGACCACTTCAGTCATCTCGGAGATGAGGGGAGTGAGATGATTGGTGGATACGCAGCTGGCTGACCAAGCCGATGCGTGCACAGAATGTGCGGTTAAAGCGTGGACGGGGAATGTGGGGGATGTCCTCTTGATTGCTGGCGGAGGCTTTCCTTGCCTGTTATACCATTAGTATTGAACGTGCAGATGGAATATAGACTCCTGGTGGGGTCGCCAGGAACTTCACTAAAACTGCACGCTTCATTGACATGAACAATTAAATGAAATGAAAAGCAGGAAGACATTCAGAAGAACCTTAGCAGAATATCCTCAAAGGACCCCCCCCCCCCCTCCCCTCTCCCATCCCCCCCCCCCTCCCTCGCCGATTCCCCCCCCCCCCCCCCCCCCCCCCCCGCCGCCTCTTCCCCCGCTGTGCAAGTTTCGTTTCTTAACCGTTCATAATCCATGGAGTCAAAGCAGTGGAAAAAAATGCAATGATGCTGATAAAAAGCCGTATTAAGTACAGACAGGCACTGCATAACACACACACAGCGCAGCGCACAATGAAGTGAAGATATCTGAGCTGAGCTGAGAGACATTCAAAGTCACGCAAGTGTGAAGGGAAGAAAAAGCGGTGAAGTGGTTTTTTGGCGAACGTTTCGCGGGTGTGACAGTGACAGAGTAACCCAGTTAGGGTCATATGTATCCTTTAACTCTCTGGTGGGGGTTTGAAGTTTTAGTTCACACTTGTCAGCATAACTTTGTCGACCATACAGACCTTCTGAGGAGTATAAACACAGACAGATAGAAGATTCACTCCTAAAAAAACAACAACAACAACAACAACAACAACAACAACACACACACACACACACACACACACACACACACACACACACACACACACACACACACACACACACACACACAATGTAACTGTTTACACAATTATGTACGTAATAAGAAACGTGCATGCATTTGGATACTATCAATCTCTTAAAGCCAGAGAGACGAATCGGGACTACAATCATCTGGATATGATAATCCTGCTAAACACAAAAAAGGGTCGCAGTGGGGTGCAGTTTGGTACTGACACTTGCTGTGTAACATAACGCTTCCTTGTCAGCAGTCCCCATTGTGAGAGTCTGAAATTCAAGTGTGCCAAGTTTTCTTCTTCTTGTTGTGACTTTTTTTTTCTCTCTCTCCACAGCCTGGGCAAACTTTGAAGAGAAGGCTGTATGATGGCGTGGTTGAAAATCGGCATGAACGGGCGTGTTTCTGTGTCAGTTCTGAAGCGGCATCGTCAACGGCCAAGTGTGAGGTTTTGTGTCGCCTGCTGTGGGATAGTTTTTTTATTATTTATTTATTTATTTAAAAAAACTGTAATGGCAGATGGATTTGTGTGAATTGCACTCACAAAAGGATTTGATACGGAATATTAATTGTTAAGATATGATGAGAAGAGTAAGGGACTTAGGACAGAGCCTTGATGGACACCATAGTAAAAGGTTTTAAATGTGGAGAAGCAGATATGCCATATCCTATTCATTTTGTAGGAACAACACACACACACACACACACACACACAGAGAGAGAGAGAGAGAGAGAGAGAGAGAGAGAGAGAGAGAGAGACACGCACACAAAAAACGGAAACTTTGACAAACTCTCTGACACAAAACAGCGACAGGGAAAATGCTCACGGGCCTTGGTGACAGAAAAAAACGTCATACGATGACATCATGCACTTGTGACGCCTTGTACATGCCATTAATAACAGACCTTACACAGCAAGCAGACAGTCTTGGGATTGCAAATCCTGCACAGAAAAGCCCCACACACTAGCTCCCGCCTCTGCTCCCCACCTCCTCCCTCCCCCCTCCCATCACCCATCCCTTTTTTCCCACTCACGCCCACCCCTTAAACCTTTGTCTAAACAGATGTGGGTGTTGTTTGTTTTCTTCCCAATATTACCTCTCTTTATGACGTCTTCTTTATGGGCTCAGTTTAGTCCACCGAAACAACTCTTGCATTTTGAAATTAACGGAACTCTTGGTCGAATGCAACCCCTATCCCCTTGTCTGTCAGCATCTTCATGATCATCATCATCTATACTATTTACATCATTATCATTTCTACTCCTAATACCACTACGACTACCTAATTCATCATCATCATCATCATCATCATCATCATCATCATCATCATCATTATTACTCATCATCATCATCATCATCATCATCATCATCATCATCATCATCAAACGACGGGGGGAAGGGGGAATGGGCATATGTGTGTGTGCGTTTTCTGAAGGGAAGGCGAGTAGGTGGGTGGGGAGGGGAGTGTATTGTGCGTTTCGTGTGTCATCAACATACCAGATTGAAAGTGTCATCACACCATACATCAGTACGTGAATAATTTCTGTATCAAATGCAACCCCCCCAAAAAAAAAAAAAAACAAAAAAACCCAAAAAAAAAAACAAAAAAAAAAAAAAAAAAAAAACCCCCATTTAAATCAGCATGCGAGTGTCCATCTGTACGTAAGACACAGACATTGCATGGTAAGTGTGGGTCAGTTATTGAAAGAAAAGAAAAGAAAAAAAAAAAGACGGTGGTAAAAATATATTGGTATGGAGGCTCCAACTTTTTTTTTAAGGGAGGGGGAGAAAAAGTAAAACAAAACAAAACAAAACAAACAAGATAAAGAAAAGGATGAAAAAAAAAAAAAAAAAAAAGAAGAAAGTGGGAAAACTCTTAAAGTTTGGAGCAGTCCCCTGCCCCCAAACTCTTGCCGCCCCCGAAAGAAACAACACGTCATGTGTAAATGTATTTTGGTGAAATGATATGTATGATCATGACTGTGTTCTTACACACACGTATGGTTGCGTGTCCTTTGCAGTTCAATGAATTTTGCAGCTTTTTCTGTAAAAAAATGGACATTGACATTGCATGCTGTTTTTGCTAGTTTCAATCATAGTTTGTTTGTTAAGTATTAAGTATTACATTGCGTGGAACCATATAGTATAGTATTATACAATAGTGTTGTATTGTATTGTACGTCGTTGTGTTGTATTGTATTGAAGGAGGATGTTTTGGGGGCCCGGGGGAGGTAGCATCTGTGGTGGGGTGCTTGCCAAGTCCTTCTCACTGGGCACTCAGCCTTCACCTCTGGCTCCCTGCAGTTGTTCCCATGCGACAGCGGCCACACCCCGGCCAACAGCTTTGGCAGGCTGGCAGAACCGGGTGAGGGTAGCCGACGGGTCTCATAGGACTTGTCTACCTAAGCATGTGAAGATTGGCCTCGTCGAACTGCGCGGAGAAAAAATCACCAACTGATTCACCAGGCAGACAGGCGACTCCCAACAATGCATTGTAGAGTGCATAGAACATGGTGAGACACAAATGACATCATGATCATCCACTGCATCCGACTCCGTCTCCAGCCATCTTGATCCCGTCTTGCTGCTGGACTCAGATGGTTTTGGACGAGAGAGTGAGGTCAACGAATTGCACAAATCCTCCTCACTTTAAACAAAGTCACTACGCAAGTCACCGGCTACCATCATCATCGCTCTCACATTCCCTGTCCAAGCTGTCACCGCATATTCCGTGCATGCAACGACTTGATCAGCCACCTGTGTACCCATAGATCTTTTTACCACTCCTCAACCCCAACATGACTGAAGGGGTCCTCGTCGACTCCACGGACGAACAATTGTATTGAACTGTTCTGTATTGTGCTGTTCTGTGTTGTTTTGCGTTGTATTTTGCAGCATAGTGCTGTACTGTATCATATGGTTTTGTATTGTATTAACTTGTACTGTAAGTATTTATTGTTTCGTATTAGATTATTATGAATCGAATGATACTGTACTCAACTGTAGTGGTGTTCACGTGCTTTTTTTAATTGCTGTTGCTTTGAGGATATCTGAGATTTTGGTTAATGGGTTGTATATGGGCTACAACTACATTTCATTTTCACTCTAATGCGTATCTGCAGTAACAGTGACTTCATTCTGTCTCAGACAATATTCCCGATAGAGTAGATTCCACGGAGGAGAAGATACTGGATTATCAAGAGGAGAAACTGTGTGTTAGACCATCAGAGGCGCAGAAAGTGAGAAGACAAGAAATCAGATATTGTTCGCTCCTATCGTCATTGTTGTAGACGCTCATAAGTAGTCATCATTTCATGACAATCAATCCTATTACATTTCAACCGATTTAATTTTTGTAGTTACCCATAGGCCTACCATTTTCTTCTACAGCTGTTCTCCAGTCGAAGAGTTCTCGGAAACAAAACAATCTTTAAAAGAGTTTGAAGTTCTGTTTTGAGTTGGGAGAACGAACGGTGAAAATACTGTGATAAAACTCTGTGTTAGTGAACAGAGGAAAGCAAACACAAATACACAGATATTAATGACTTTTAACAAGTGCTGACAATTTGTGATGAAAAAGTTTTTTATAGTGATCTTTGTTTAAATAGAATCAGGCAAAAAATGTTTTGTTTTAGAAGGGTGTTTGGGGACTCGACGGACGCATTTTTGACAACCGAACACAAATTTAAGATAACAAACATACGAAATTTAAGATAATACAAAGAAAAAGGTACATTACCGCTTAAGCAAATTTTCAAATTAAACCACCCTCTCTCCACATTAGCCACAAGTTTAAACATTAGAGATTAACGTATACAAGTATGCGGAATATAACGTTTTACCTTTTTCAGATATCTTTGTTATTTTTTTTTACCGTTGTCAATGGCGGCAAGACGAAAATGAAATATCACACATACACACATATTCACATGAACACATTAATACATGCGCATGAACTCACACACACTCAAACACAGTCTCTCTCTCTCTCTCTCTCTCTCTCTCTCTCTCTCTCTCTCTCACACACACACACACACACACACACACACACACACACACACACACACACACACACAAACACTCGCACACCATTCTATCCACCCCCCCCCCCCCCCCCCCCCCCCACACACACACACACAGACACACAGACACACACGCATACAAACACGCACGCACGCACTCGCGCATGCATGCACTTGAGCATGCACTTAATGTACTTATACACGTCTGCGCGCTATCGATCGTACGTACGCACGCACAGACGCACTCAAATACATCTACGAGCTCGATCACGTCACGTCTCTCTGTCTACCTCTCTTGTCTATAGCCATTTCATTTTTATACACGTGTGTTTGACTGTCACAGCCCAGAGCAAGCGAAACGTAACACTCGCCTATACACATGCCCCTACACCAGCAATGGACACAAAACTCAGCCATACACAAACAACCGCAGTTAAAAGGGACACAAGGACACAACTACAATAATAAGCACACTAAACGGCTTCGAAGTACCCACCTGTGCCATTGTCCGTGACATGTAAATCATCACCCGGCGGACAAATGGAAATCCTCTCTCTGTCTGTCCGTCAGGCAATCAATTTGTTTATGGCGTCAGTGAAAAGACGGCTGAGAAGTCAGCTGCAGTGTGGACCACCCAGGCTTCCATCCTTCCGTGTCCTCACCTTGACTATACCATTCTACTCTCCCTTTGCCATTCCATCTCTGTCTGTCTGTCTGTCTGTCTCTGTCTGTCTGTCTCTCTCTGTCTCTGTCTCTCTCTCTCTCTCTCTCTCTCTCTCTCTCTCTCT
>JADBJO010008952.1:0-12500 GCA_016801955.1 Conus betulinus | reverse complement strand
TCAGTGGATGGACAGGGTACATAGTGGATGGACAGGGTACATCAGTAGATGGACAGGGTACATCAGTAGATGGACAGGGTACATCAGTAGATGGACAGGGTATCAGCAGTGGCTGGACAGGGTACATCAGTGGATGGACAGGGTTACATCAGTGGATGGACAGGGTACATCAGTGGATGGACAGGGTTACATCAGTGGATGGACAGGGTTTCATCAGTGGATGGACAGGGTTTCATCAGTGGATGGACAGGTTTCATCAATGGATGGACAGGGGTGTCCATGAGGTCTACTGCACTGTTTGCTGTCACAGGGTACATCAGTGGATGGACAGGGTTTCATCAGTGAATGGACAGGGTGGGAGAATGAAGTCTGGCGTCTGCGCTCCAGTGTCACATGGGTACTTCTCCATGTGAGAGACCTTCGGCCAGTGTGCGCCAATGCACACAGGTAAACACACACACACACACACACACACACACGTGTATATATATATATATATATATATATATATATATATATATATATATATATACGTGTGTGTGTGTGTGTGTGTGTGTGTGTATTATATCTGTGCAAGCTGGAGCATGCTCATCACACAAGCTCGCAGATCAATCTCTCTCTATCTCACACACACACACACACACACACACACACACACATACATGGGCCATACCCACCCACCCACACCCGCACCCACACACGTGTACACTCACACAGACACACAATAACGATAGAGGCGCAGACAGTTACATAGGTTACGTAAGGTCTGACCAGCGCGTTGGGCTAATGTGTAGGACAGACATCTGCTGAGTCGTAGCCATGCGACCATCTTCCTTAAATCCACTCATGTTAGTCTCTTGGCCATTAATTCATTGACCGATCAGCTTTTAAACCATGCACAGTATGGATTGGAAACATAGCAGATGTAGTGTAGCGGACATGGACCAGTCACCACGCAGTGACACCTGGATGAAACTAAAACTAATGAGATGCGAGAAGAAGAAGAAGAAGAGCGTCCTATTCTATTGTCCAATGGTTGCACACACCCACACCCTCCCCCTCCCCCGACCCGCCGCTCACTCAACCCCGTCCTGAAAAGCGCTTTGCGACAAGATGGCACAAGTCACTGGTGTGTGTCACCTGTTTGGCTGACACACGCATAGTGTCCTCTAGCCAACTTTTGCAACGGGAAGGGTGTTGTGAATGCAGTCCCCTGACACACTTTCACCCGTGACAGTGACACCAGGCTGCACGTGATAGCCGTCGGATGCTGACCTACTTATGAACGGTGGTGAGCAGAGTTCAGGACAGCCGACATACAGGAAGTCTGTGCGTGTCATGAGTTACCGTCCCCTTTCTGACGGTGACGGTTTTCTTGCCCCCCCCCCCCCCCCCCCCCCCCCCCCACCCTCTGCAATATGTTTTCACTGCCAAACACGTTGCACCAGAACAGGGCATCTATAGATCAGCCAGTTAGACCTTTACCTGAATTACAAAGATTCGTCGTTGTTGTTGTTGATATCTTATCTTCCAGAGGCAAGGAATCTGACTTTTCTTACGATAGCCAGCGAGGATGAGATGATGCTACGCAGGTATATACTGGTGGGAGATAAACCGAAACCGCAGGGCTGTATTTTAAGTTTCGTTTAGTAATATATCCCTCTTACCACCGGACCCGAGAGATACAGACACCTGCAGTGTTAGTCAGAATATGTCAGCTTCACTCTATCAGTCTTTCTATCGGAGCCAAGGCCACACTCAGCTTTCAGCAGGGTCGACCAGGACTGATAAAATCCAAGACAAGTGAATGCCTTTCACACACACACACACCACACACACACACACACACACAGCGCACGCACGCGCGCGCGCGCGCGCACACACACACACCACACACACACACACCACACACACACACACACACACACACACGCACACACGCTGCTTTCTCTTATTTTTCATTTCGCTTCGCCCATGTGGCTGTAATAAAATCAGTTATTCCAGAGAAGTCTGCGCCTGGAGTGATACGATGAACTCTACCCAAAGTCACGTCAGCTGTCAGTTCAGGGTGGCCAACACCCATCTATGTACCCGACCCTCTCTGCCATGTATTTGCCAGGGTGACATGGGGAAGATGACAAATCAAGATACTGTATCTTCCGACGTTTTTTTTTTTTTTTTTTTTTTATTAAAGTCATCAGTTCAACAGCCTTCAAAACAGTCTTCCAAGAAGAAACAGTTTTGTGTCGTTTGCATACAGGCCACTCCTTTTTTACACCCGTTCTTATCTTTTGAAAGGTGAAGAAGCTCCATGCTGCATTCTATGTCATGTTCCACTCACAGTGAAACACGTTCTTTTAGAGTGTTGGGACTTGCACGATGTGAGACACAAACACTTTACAGCAGACTCCATGAAAACCCTGTTCAGAGATGTCCCACCTGAAGTGATCTTTGAATTTCTGGTGGTGATCAACATTTTTCATTTGATCTAAATTTTCACGGAGGAAAGATTTTTTTAAAACAAAATTTCCGGTGTGTTTTTTCGGAAAAAATATTTTCAAAGAAGAGCGTGAATGACTTTTTTTTTTTTTTTTTTTTTAAATGACGTGAGTTATTTTCAAAATGACAGCCCTGATATGGCCCTTTGCGGTCGGCTGGGTTATAAGCAACATTACCGTTACCATTACGTCGTGTTCTTGAACTTTCAGTGAAACCTTGACCTTTCTCAGAGCCTCGTTTTCACGTTAGAGTTCTGAGAGTTTGTCTTTATGTTGTCTATCTTGTTCCTCACACAGGCAAAAAAACCTCTTTCAGCCTCTGTTTTGTACCCAAAGTTGATGAGAGAAGTGATTGCTCGTTCTTCGTTTCACTGTCCTGAATGTAGTTTATCTTGCCGGAAGAAGACCAAACAGGTCGAAACGCGTCGTCATTTATCTTGTATTTGCTTGTCTGTTTCGTTCCACGGAATAATAATTTTTCTTTGAAGTGTCTTTTCATTCTTTTTGTCCGATGTTCTCTTTCAGTTCTCCCAAATCATCCCTAACTCCATTTCTCCGTCCCTCCCCCGCTCCGCCATTGTGTGCACCGTAGGTGTTGCTCTTGAATCCTCACCGCACTGCGTGAGTCCTGCTGAACATGCAGACTGAGTACGGCTGGAGACATGTACTTCTCATGTCTCACCTCATACACAGAGGCGTCTTTGTCGTCCTTCTCATCTCAAGTCATCACCCGCATCCTGAATGATCATCGTCATCATCATTGATCAAATGCCTCGGTGCTTGAAGTTTAATAGATTAAAAAAAAAAAATAATGTCTACGACAGAAAGAACTCATTTCGTTCATAGTTTCTCTCTCTCTCTCTCTCTCTCTCTCTCTCTCTCTCTCTCTCCTCTCTCTCTGTTTTCACTTTTTCTCCTCTAACAGTCTAGTTACTTGTAAACTGTTGTGTGTGTGTGTGTGTGTGTGTGTGTGTGTGTAGATCAATGAATTACATCATGCATTTTGGAATCTTTCTATTCTGGCTAGTTTCTGCTCATTCCGCTTTTTTTCTAATCCAAAAGAGTTCGCTCACTGTCTCTCTGCCTCTGTCTCTCTGTCTGTCTGTATCGCTCTCTCTCTCTCTCTGTTCTCTCTCTCTCTCTCTCTCTCTCTCTCTCTCTCTCTCTCTTAACAATTCCTTTTCTTTTCATAAAAGATGACAAACGCCTAAATATAAACGTCATTCTTGCTGACGAAAAGTCTGGGCTCTTGTGACGTAGATTGACGTCACCTTCACCGGGATAGTTTCCCAACCTTAGACTACAAGAAATGCCTGACAAACTTCTGCAGTGTTTCACGTCGGGGCAAACATAAATGCCACTCTCGCTCACTCACACACACACACCACACACACAAAGAGGTAGCAGTTTTGACACAGAATGGTGTCTCCCGTACATCTTATCAAGTTTCTTAATCTGTTGACGAAAGTGAATGCAACTGGGGGGGCCGCACTGGCTCAGTGGTAGAGCGCCGGACTGCTGATCCTGGGCTTGCAGGTTCGAATCTCCGCCGGGCCGTTTCGGTACAGGGGGATTTTCCCCTCAGAGTTAACAACATTGGTTCTGACTCCATTGGTTCTGACTCCCATTTTCAATTCAGTTCTTCGAATGAGACTATAAACCGAGGTTCCGTGTGAGAACGCACGCATAACATCTCTCGCACACACGCAAAATCCCATCACCAGCTTTTCTTAAGCGAAGGCCAGTTTGGCCGTTGGTATGGAAGACACGTTACACATAGCATGCACCCTGCGTGAGAAATTGGAAAGAATGAAGGAAGTAAGGAAAACGGAGTGAACAATATTGACCGGAAACGACTGAATGAGGTGCCAGCTGGCAGCTCTTCAATCGGCTCTACCCAGGTAGCCCATTGTGTAAACGAGAATACGGATTGTAAAGCGCTTACAGCTTAATTTCTTGCCGAGGATAGACGCTATATAAGTATTCATAATAATTATCTTTATCAACTCTCATCTTACCCTGACATACCCATCTTTACTTCAAAATAAAAGAAAGCAAGGTGGGTTTCTTTTTTGTTTAAAAAATCAAAATGTAGTGAAAGTATGGACATTTCTTAGCTGTTCTTTCAAAATGATGCTTTGCGTAGGTTTGTTTGTGTTCATTAGAAAAAAAAAAAGGGAATCTTCAATAAGGCTGAAAAGAGTAAAAGTAAATGAGCAAGTAGGGTTACTCTTGCACCCAAGATGAAATAATTTCGTAATTTCATCAAAGGGGCAAAAGTTAGCCCACATGTTCATCATTCATCAGCAGACAATCAAACTTACGTCTGCGTCTAGCTTCCCCCAGTCATACAACGTGGGCCTCGAAGTTCCATACTTTGTAAAGCAGAAAAACATGGACACTTGCCGTTTTGTAACTTCGTGGACGGCACAGACCCAGAGTTACTAAAGCATTGTTATCATACCAGATTGTCTAAGATTTAAGCTTTTTTTAAACACACACACACACCACACACACACACACACACACCACACCACACACACACACACACACACACACACACACACACACACACACTTTCTGTGTCTCAGTGCATCGCATTATTCCTTATCTTCATTTCTGCTAACAATAATTCCTCGTCTTCCTCTTAGTAAACATGTTTTTTTTTTGTCTTCATCTCTGTACCCATGATTATCTTCACCTCTGTGAACATTATTTCTTATCTTCATCTCTGTAAAAATGATTCCCTTATCTTCATTTCTGGAAACATGATTCTTTATCTTCATCTCTGTAAACATGATTCTTTATCTTCATCTCTGTAACCACATAATTCCTGATCTTCACTTCTGTAATCATGATTCTTTATCTTCATCTCTGTAAAACATGATTGCTTATTTCATCTCTTTAACATGATTTTCTTCATCTCTGTAAAGATGATTCTTTATCTTCATATCTGTAAACATGATTCTTTAAAACATCATCATCTGTAACATGATTCGTCAATCTTCATCTCTGTAACATGAATTATCTCATCTCTGTAAACATAATTTTTATCTTCATCTGTAAATCATGATTCGTACATCTTAATCTCTCTGTAAAAGGATTTTCTATCTTCATCTTTGTAAACATGATTCTTTATCTTCATGTTTTGTACCACGATTGAATTCTTTATCTTCATCTCTGTAAAATGATTCCTTCTCTTCACTTTGTAAAGGCATTATTCTTTATCTTATCTCTGTAGACATGATTCTTATCTCCATCTCTGTAAACATGATCTCCGCTTTCAGTGGTGTGCGTGCGCGAGCGCGCGCGCGTATGGTGATGTGTGTGGGTGTGTGTGTGTGGTGTGTGTGTGTGTGTGTGGAGATGTGAAGGTGGAGTGAGGGAGTGGTGTGAGAGAGAGATGAGAGAGAGAGAGAGATGAGTGCGAGATCCCGAGAGAGAGAGAGATAGCGGGTAGGAGAGTGAGATAGGTGAGAGAGACGAAGACAGAGAGGAAGGGAGTAACGGAGGAAGTGGTGGGTGGAGAAAAGCAGCGAAAGAGCGATCCCGAGCTTGGGTTGGAGATTGAAAAAAGAAAACGAACTCCGCTAGGGAATTTGAAAGAAATCGAAAAAAAATGACTACCCCCACCATAACATCAATCTCAAAATGTCAAATTCTGACTCGGGTGTCGGGACCGCTTTCAGTCTGTATTCTTGTCCGTCCAGCACGCAGTCATGGCGCTCATCTTCACGGACAGCGAAAGAGTGAACGGGCGTAGGGAAAAGACGAACGTAACGCCATCAAAAGGCAGAACACCGAGAGGCACTGTGCACAACACATTTATGAAACAGCGACGTCGGTTGGAAAGCGGAGAAAGAAACACCGGTAGCTCCCCATCACAACCCGAGAGCTGACAAACAACAAATCGAATCGTTCCAAAACGGGCACGAGGGACAACATCAGCGATTAATCTCCCCTGTCGGACTTCGCACAGGGAAAAATCTCTGGCTTAGACCCAGAGTAAAGGATGAAAAAACAACAACAACAAACAAACAAAAACAACAAAACATGCGTTTTGTTCTCTGTACCCTTGAAAAATCAAAATATTTTCATCAGTATCATCATCTCTCTGTTTTTGTTGTGTGTGTGTGTGTGTGTGTGTGTGTGTGTGTGGTGTGTTTGTGTGTGTGTGTGGTGTGTGTTACCCAATGTGGTGCCTTATCAGTAGAGATCCACGATCCAGTCAGTCTCGGCGAGGGGTCTGCTCTTCCAGTGCCTTTGTAGAGTATCATTGAATGTAATTCTGTCCGGCTATAGGATTGCTCGCAGTCTGTAAGCATTCATAGGAGTCCCCTTTGGCCCTAAGAGAAAGTGGTTTCTCGGTTTCTTCGTCATGGTCACTGTCGTGAATGGTTGTTTGTTTTTGCTGCTGAAGAAGACCCAAGAGGATCGAAATGCATCGTGTTTCGTCCTGTATCTCGGTTTGTCTGTATATCTGTGGCGGTAAAACTAAAACCATGTTTTGTTTTGTTTTTTGTTCCATTTTCCTGTCTGCCAAGACAAAGAGTGGGAAGCCGGGAATTTGGTGGACGCTGGGGTGGAGGGCAGGGGTTGTGTGGGTAAGTCGGGGAGAGAGAGAGAGAGACGAGAGGAGAGAGAGAGAGAGGAGAGGAGAGAGAGAGTGGCGCGCAAGTGTGTGTGTAGTGTGTGGGTGTGTGCGTGTGTGTGTGTGTGTGTGTGTGTGTGTGTGTGTGTGTGTGTGGGGAGTGTGTGTGCGTGTGTGCGTCGGTTGTGTGTGTGAGTGTGTGTGTGTGTGTGTAGGGAAAAGAGGGATGGGGTAGGTAGGGGGGGGGGGGGGGGGGGCGGGGGGGGGGGTTGGCGGGTGGGCAAAGATATCGGGACCTCGCAGAGAAGAAAGAAAAGGGAGGGGCGTAGGAAAACGTCCTATTGAGGACATCGGATTCAGGGGGATAGCGGAACGATTTTAAAGGTATTTCCCACTCCTCTACCTTCAACCCTCCCATAGACAAGGATTGTTCTTACAGGCTGAACCCAGGGTAGGGGGAATTAAACAGCCAACGCCATTGTTTCTTGACAGAGGGAGGGTGGTCTTTATCCTGATAAAAATCACACGGGCGTCTTTGAAGTCGAGGTCAGCGGGTACTAGAATCTTCCCTGCAGGTTTTGAAAGACGTGGATTGTCAGGAACTGGGCTTGTGTGTGTGTGTGTGGTGGTGGTGTGTGTGTTGTGTGTGTGTGTGTTGTGTGGTGTGTGTGGAAATGTGTGTGGTGAGATAGATAGATAGATTAGATAGATAGATAGAGAGAGAGAAGAGAGAGAGAGAGGAGAGAGATAGGGAGAGAGCGAGAGAGAGACTAGAGAAGAGAGAGAGAGAGAGAGTCGCAGACAAAGGCGGACAGAAACAGAAATACTAAAACAAGCTTCAAACTGAAAATAACAAAAAACTACTCTGGAAAGAAATGCATCTGACAAACCCAAAGCAGACAAAACATGTTAAGACATACGTCTAACAGATCCAAAAAAGACCGGATGGGATTGAAAACCGTGACAGACCAGACAGGATGAAGAGGAGTGGACGCAGACGCGCAAAAAAACAAAAACAAACACACAAGCAAAAAAAAAAAAAAAAAAACCATTCAAAACCACAAAAACGGCACACCTACACCATATTTAAAAAAACAACCAACTAACCAACAAAACAAAACACAAAACACAAGCTGCATCAAAACCAATTCAATGTCCGCTAAGAGCAACAGGTGGGTGGCAGGAGCGCGCCGAAAGCTCATCTGCCTCGGGGGGAGGGGAGGGGAGGGGGCGGGGGGGGGGGGGTGGCGTCGAGGCAGTGAGGTGGGGGGGGGGGGGGGGGGGGGGTCGGGGACAGTCTTGTTGCAACGGAAGATCGCCAGTGAAAGAGAAATCATCAACCTACTGCTTTTGTAATCACTATCACCACAAAACAGTGACAGGCCAAAATCTTCCCTAGGAATTGTAATAACCAGTTAAAAAAAAAAAACTACTAACAAAAAACAACAAAAACAAACCAAAACAAACACACAAAAACAAAACAACGTAAAAAAAAAACCCAACAATAATTAGGATGTAAAAAAGGTTTATTTGACACGGCTTGCGCGCTATATGGTAAGGTGCTGTGTCAAGTGTTGCACGAACTAATGGCGCATAGTCAATCACACACTCAGGTAAGCACGCACCCAGCACGTGAGCATAGATAAAAATGTGTGTGGTGTGTGTGTGTGTGTGTGTGTGTGTGGTGTGCGCGCGCGCAGGTGCGTGCATGTATGCGTGCGTGAGCGGGTGTGTGTATTTGTTTAGTAAAATGTGTGTGTGTATGTGTGCATGTGCCTGCGTGCGTGCGTCTGTGTGCGTGGTGAAGTCGAGAGAGAGAGAGACGGAGAGCACCGAGAGGAGAGAGGAGAGAGAGAGAAGAAGCAACCAAACAGTATGACAGAGCGAAAAATCGTCCTCGGTATAAACAGAGAATCATGACACTCTTTATTCCTCGCTTTGGGTTGGGGTGGGGGGTGGGGGTAAAAGCCGTGTGTCACGTGCCAAGTCTGAGCGACCGCGACCAGAGAGTTAGCGCGTCTAGCTATGTTGTCGATGGTCGTGGATGGATGGAGAAATATCCTAGAGGAAAAAGCTGAGCGAGTTTCGCAACCCAAACTCGCGTTCCTCAGTGCTCAGCTGTAACAATGAGGCCTCACACCACAGATAAACGAGTGATGAAGTCTAATATAGGTTCGAAATTTGTGATTTTTTTTTCTGATTTCTTGCTAGACATTTCTTGGTAGACAAAGAATGGTTTAAGCCTTGGCACAATGCTGACTTGTGTATATTCTTCTCGGTTCCTCTATTACCGACCTAAGTTGTCTCGAGAAATCAATCCATGGATTATTTCTGTTTCGTTTCAAATTCCTCCATTACACGTGGAATGAACCACGGCGTGGACGATTGCAGAATCTTACCGGGGCGATTCGAGAATCAAGAGCAAAACTGGGATTCTGAAAATGCCGGGCAGTTCTGGAATCGTGGTACATTAGAATACACACACACACACACACACTCAAACACACAATAAGATATATACTATATTATATATTCCTATATATATATAATATATATATATATTAAGTAGCTTTAAAAACCTACAGATCTGTTTCGAGCGCTGCTCTCTTCAGGATGGTTTTGGGTCACCTACTGCCGGGTTTTATATAGCCCAACGTCACTGTTTGCACGTGTGGGTTGGGTGCAATGTGTTGTTCGGTTTTTCAGGTTGTTTACAGTTCAGGGTGCGTTTGCTGACAACGATTTCCATTTGTGCCATGCAGTTGTTTACTATTTCTACTTTAGTATTTAGAGTTGCTAAGTGTGGTTTGCATAGTATTAACCATTTTTTCTGTTGAACATAGGTTGCATCTTTTTGAAATGTTATTGTATGGTGATGCCCTTTTTATGATTTTCCAGGATATTTTATAGTTTATTTTTTGTCTTTAAGTCTTCAAAATGTATTTGCTCAGTTCTGTTGTTTTTTGTATTTTTCTTTGTTTGAATGACTGTTCATTGTTGCGTACCTGGTTTTGAAGTGGTTTTCAGTAATCCTTATGTATGTTTCTTTTTCATTTTCTGATGTCACAGTAGCTTGGTATACAATGTTGTTATACAGGCATTTGTTGCTTAAGGGGACACTGTTTTTTTTTGTGCAATTGCAGGATTTCCTTTCTTCAACCTTCTTGCTGTGTTTGCTTTTCATTTTGTTGGATGAATAATTTATATTTTAAGGTTAGGCATACATGAATATGTATAGGGCAGCCCCCAGTTGATGGGTGTTTGTCTTGTTGAATATTTTGGAAAATTTGTATGTGTTCTTTTGGGAATTATGCTGTCAGAATTTTGAAAAATTCTTTCCGACGTTTGTTGTTTACTCTTCCATCATCATGGAGGGATTGTACCATGGGATTTTCCTTTTCCTGCTTTTTTTTTGTTTTTGTTCATGTTGTTATCTGGCTGTATTGTAGTTTGACTGTTTATGCTATCCAACATCCAAAAACAACTCGGAAAGCAAAGTCGGACTATACAGAGACACGACGGCCTCGCCGCGCTAAACAACAATCCAAGAACCATCGAAAACAAGAAGAAAAAGAACTATGCAAAAATCTTCCAAAACCAAAACTTAAAAATCACCATCATCGAGGCAACAAAAAGGTATGTGAACTACTTAGACATAACACTTGACCTCAACAACCACATAATAATAAACCATACAAGAAATCTAATGACACACCCATTTATGTAAACGTCAATAGCAACCACCCACCATCTATACTAAAAACCATACCCAATGGCATATAACAAGAGATTATCTAATCTGTCACATGATGAAAGAGTATTCAACAACGCAGCAGCAGAATACCAAGAGGCGTTGCAAAAAAGTGGTTACAGCTACAAACTACAATACAGCCCAGATAACAACATAATTGTAGACACAGAGTCACTGTCATTGAAAGGCATGCTCTGAACGCTGCAGGGAAAGACGAGAGAGGAGAGAGGAGAGAGATAGAGAGAGACGACGTAAGAGAAGGACTTTTCATGCACACGACTGAACTGGTTATTCTTTGAAGGTTGTGTTTGACAGGGCATGCGAGGCAGGGCCAGACCAAGCCAGTGACCAAACTTTTCAGTTCGTTAGCAGCATTCAGCGAGTGTGCCTGGAGCCTGTGGCACTTGCTGCTGAGAAACACTTTCCCTTGAAGATACAGACAGGAACTCGCGGGAATCGGCCAGTTCCTGCATGCTGTCCACGAGGAAAGGGACTCCCTCAAAGCAATGAGAACTCTGAGTGAAGGAAAAAAAAAAAAAGGAAGCATGCTGATAAAAAAAAATATAGACCAGGTTTATCCAAAATCACGGAGAGGATATGTAAAAGGTGTTGACTTAGAGGCTTTCAAAAAGTGTGCTGAGTGTGTGTGGATATGGTTATCAATGTTTTTGTTATGCCCGTACACTTTTTAGCGTGTGTGCGTAAATGGATATATTGTGTATTCTTTTGGAGTATGTTTCGTCGAGAAGAGAGCCGAGAGAGAGAGATGGCAGAGAGAAGAGAGAGAGGAGGACACAGAGAGAGAGAGACACACACACACACACACACACACACACCCACACACACACACACACACCACACACACACGCGCTGCGCGCGCGCGCGCACACACACACACACAGATAGACAATCAGAGACAGACAGAGAGTGGTGAGAGTATATATTTTTCTGGAGTTCTCGGATGAGAAAAAGAGAGACAGAGAGGAGACACACACACACACCACACACACACACACACAGACAGAGACAGAGAGTAGAGAGAGACAGAGAGAGAGAGACCGACAGACAGAGAGGGAGAGAGAGAGGGACAGAGAGACAGAGATTGTGATCAGTTCCTACATTCTGTGATTTTCCACGATGCATGTTGTAGTTGTTACTGATGTTCACTACGGTGTGGCCCTGTCCTTCAACCTGTGGGAAAAGCCCGCCCACCTAGGAACTGTTCGAGCACCCCTGATGCCAGCCATCTCCTTGGAGCACCCGGCCAGGTACGTTCCTGAAGCTTTCTGGTTTCGTGTGCTCTTTTCCTAGCCTCCTTCCCTTGTGTGACTTCATCCTGGCCTTTGCGCTCCGACACCAGGTTGGCGTTTCTACTTTCCCTGTGGCCTCTTCTCCAGGAGGACGTTGAGCGTTGTAGAGGAAGGGTGATGAGTGGAGTGAGAGGCGCATGACCAGACATGGCCATGGGCCAACGTTGACCTCCCTGGGATGACGGGGCGCCTGCTGTGGTACAAACACCCAGCAGTAGGGCCTATGGCGGAACCAGCAGAGGAAATCCGACACGGCATGGTCATGAGTCGTGGGCGATGGTCCGATCCGGGAGGGAGTGGAGCTGCTTGACTGTGTAGGGCGGGCATCTTGCTGTGGGGACGGAGCGGTA
>JADBJO010008951.1:43437-89359 GCA_016801955.1 Conus betulinus | reverse complement strand
GTTTGGAGGAACGGGTCATCAAGGGTAAAGGGTCATAATCAAGGGGTAAGAGGTTGTGTTGGACTTGTTGATCAAGGGGGTCAATCAGGGGTAAAGGGGTCATAATCAAGGGGGTAAGTTAGTGTTGTTGATCAAAGGAAAGGGGATCAGGGCAAGGGATAACCTGAGTGTTGTTGATCAGAGGAAAGGGATCAGGGCCAGGGATAACGAGAGTGTTGTTGATCAAAGGAAAGGGATCAGGGCAAGGGATAACTGAGTGTTGTTGATCAAAGGAAAGGGATCAGGGCAAGGGATAACTGAGTGTGTTTGATCAAAGGAAGGGATCAGGCAAAGGGATAACTGAGTGTTGTTGATCAAAGGAAAGGGATCAGGGCAAGGGAAACTTAGAGTGTGGTGTTGATCAAGGAGGAGAAGGGATCAGGGGCAGGGATAACCGAGTGTTGTTGGGGGGGGGGGGGGATCAAAGGAAAGGGGATCAGGGCAAGGGGATAACTGAGTGTTGTGTGTATCAAAGGAAAGGAGTCGGGATCAAGGAGTAAGTCAGTGGGTTAGAAGGATCTTCAGTCAGTAGCATTTGAGATGGGAGGGTAGGCAGCACATGCTACTAGGAAAGGGCACACAGACACAGAGCCTACACACTTCAGCTCTTTGCCTCCAAGGGAGCATGCTCCTTTAATGATTAGTCTGTGGCTGGCTGGACTCTGCGCTGTCTTTCTTGCAGCAGTCTGTAGGTTCCCTTTCCTACTGGCCTGTGGCCACCCCCCGTGTCTTTCCAGCTATGGCTGGCCTCAGACAGGCGTTGATGAATGCCTGTATCTTTTTTTTTACATATTCACAAACTGCACACAGCTTCCGAAGGCTTTTGTGTAGAATGGTTTAGTATGTAAAGCTTATTTTCAAGAAAGAGAAGAAACAGGGGGCAAGTTGCAGTCCCTTGTGACATGCACAAAGTGATGCAGATGGAAGGTCAGTGAAAAGTTAAGGGTTGTATAGATCAGAGGATGCTGCTGTTTCGAAATCCTTGTAAATACAAAAACTGTACGCTGCTCGTTTCCACTTAAGAACCTGCGTTGAACAGAGAAAAATTACAAAAGTATAGACTGCACTTTTTAAAGTCTTCAAAGCTTTCTGATAATGTGTGGTGAGACTAGATATGCAGATCCGTGGGATCTGTCGACTGTGTTTTGTGGCATACTTTCTGTTTAATTTCCATTGCTCAGAAAGATAATGAATATCAACTTCAGTAAATAATCAACAAGTCGAATTGAGTGTTGTGTGGGGACGCACATGAAGACTTGGAAGATGTGCATACTGTTATCCAGTTACCTCCCTGGTGAATTCTCCAATCCTGTTGAGCAGTTATGAGTCAAGCATGCTCAGTAAGGAAATGCCACAGCATGGGGAGTGTATTCTCTTGAAGAGGAAAGGGGGGAGTCTTGGAAATCTCGTACTCAGACTGAAGGCTTTGTCTGGGAGTTTGTGGTTTTAAAACTTAGCCTGACTCCGCCCTGAGGAAGGAAATTATGAACACAGTTCAGACAGGGAACATTATGTTTTGGCTACTGGCTGTTTTGCTAGATATCCTGACTTTCCTGAACAGCATACTTGGTTTTAATGTTTTAAAAAGAAATTTATCCTGCTTTTATTTTTGTCTCTTTTTTTCTTAAACAGAACAGATTTTAATCTTTATTTGGCTACAGTATTTACTTTTGTGATCTTGTATTTTATCTCAATATTACACCGTGTTATATGCCCTCTGAATTGGAGATTAATTGTTTTAAGGTGTGGAGATGTGAATGTCGGTGTTATGTTCTTTTAAGTAAACTCTTCCATGTGGAAAAGTTATTTGTCTGTGAATGATTTGTGGTCTGTTGTCATCCTCTGCTCTAACTTACAAGTTCAAAACAATCATATTGAGGCATGTGCTACAGTTTTGTTGACATGTCTGGTACATGTATGTCTCTGACAACTTTTTTTTGGCGTGATATGTCTTGCAAACTTGTATATTTTACCAATTGTACAGAGTGTGGATGATCTGTTTGACTCGTGAATTGATTGCTGGGTATTTGCTCTTGCTTTAAGACATTAATACTTACTTTTCTTACAAGGAAATTACATTGTGATGTTTCTGCATACTGTGTCCATGTTTGAAATACAAATGGAATTCAAGGATACACATTTGTATATATTTGGTGCAATGAATGGGATCTTGGATACAGCTAAAGCAGGTTCTTGAGAATTAATGGAACATTTATTCCATGAGCATCAGTTCTGAAGAGTCCTTTCTTTTTAATAGGTTCTTTACTCGGAAATAATTGAGAGTCCATAAAATACTTACATTGTTGATTCTGTCTGAATGGAGGGAGAAGGGAATGTTGAATGCTGGAGGAAGGTGGGTGGGGGGTGGGACTGATCCTGCAAATTTACTTTACAACCTTAACCCTCTAGAATAGATAGTAAAAATGATACCACAATAAATATTGGACATTGCTCTCAGGCGTGCAGCTGGCAGCTTGTTTCTTGTTGTCATTGAATGAAGATGTTAAACTTTTGTTCTAAAACACTCTTAGTTGTGTTTACATTCAGTAAGAGAAGGATAATGAGAAATGCAACCTGCGTATTTATTCTGTGAATGAATTTGTGAGGGACTTGGTAATGAATATGGATCTTCGACTTTGTCTTATAGTGCACCATGTTCCAGTTAGATGTTGATAGGATAGATTAACTCTGACAGCAGAGATTGAGTATCGTCAAATGATGATTTGGCATCCTGCGCTATATCATGTCAAGCTTGTGCAAGCTGTAATGAGTTTGCTGCTCTGTTTGGACCCTTGTTTGTGGCTACCATTGTCTGAAGACTTCCAGTGCTGGTGCCTGGCTTTCCAACCCTTTGTGAAAAGCAACATTTGCTTTCTTTTTCATTTCTCTGACCAAACACTTGACCATGTGTCAGGTTTTTGCTCCATGGCTGGCATATTTTTTGCATGTTAATTCTCAATTGAAGATGGCAACTTCCCACCCCATGCCAAACACTTTGATCATTCTGGTGATGTTTTGGTGAAGTAGACATTTTCCTGGGACTCCAGTGATTGCTCTGTACTGTCATCGCCCATACTCTGTCACAGCTGAAGCAGCTAACATATGTAACCTGGAGATGGATACAGAATCCTAGGAAAGACTGCTTCCATGTGTTGCTGGTGCAGTTTAGAGGGAGACTGCTTGTCATTGGAGGTAGCACCGGCATGCAGAGTAACATCTTTGTTGATAGCATGGTTCCAAAATTGATATTTTCTGTGCTATGGTAATCAAAAATACTACTCTATACCTAAAGTGAATATGCCTCTGTCTGAGAACAGCTTGTTGTATATAACTATCTTGGGACTCTGCTCTCCTGGTGTGCTGCATCATAGAGTGCTCTCTGTAAGAAAACTGAATTGAGGATATCACTACGCATACGTTCTTTGAAGAAAAATGTGCATGTATTTATGTAACTGGACTTGCTAGCAGCTGTTGAAGTTGACATCTGTATGTCAGCCTGGAGCCAACAGTTGAAATAAATATGGTCATTTAACCTGTTAGTCTGTCAGAGACATGAACAAGTGCTCTGAATCAGAGTGCTGGCTGTACTTGTGTGTGTGTGTGTGTGTGTGTGTGTGTGTGCGTGCACATAAGACCACTGCATTAATGTGTCAACGGTTTGGTAAATACGATCATTGGAACTTGTGTATGTGTTTGTTCTTTTTATTCACATAAAAGATGAATGTGTAATTGATGTACTCTGTTCACAGATACTCTTTTCATCTGTATACTGAATTAACACATTTGTAATGTTTTCTTTCTGTGATTGTAACCTCTTCTTTTTTTTTTTCTGATTTGTGAAAATTTTGTTGTTGTTGTGCTTTTTTGATTGGTGTTGTTTACATGGAATGCACAGTTTGATTATGCAACTGAAATTGGAAGTAGCTAGGATTTGATATGATAGGGGTAGAGTGTATGTTAGGGGGAGAAAAAGTGGGTATTTGACCTCAGATCTCACTGGAATTGGTTTGACGGTGATGATGCATTGCTCCTGCCCTAGCTTCTGTATGCCACTGCTTCTGCATTGTAGGCAGCTTAGAAAGATGTGTCGTTGGTAGAAAGTTTGGTAGATTCTGTGAGGAATAGGCTCTGTGAGAAAGTTATTGGTTCATCTCCCTGTTTTTTTTTTTTTTTTTTTTTTATAACCATCTTTGATAGTTGCATTTTTGGAAGTTTTGACATTTCATGGACTTTTCTTGCCTTTTGGCTGTCGTCTCAAAAAAACTGGGACAAAACGAATCATGGTATGAAATCAAAATGGGGTCAGGGTGGGGAGGAGTTGTAGCCACTTCTTTAGGATACGTCTGTGGCATTGCTGTACTTCAGCACAGTGACTGACAGCTTAGGATCTGTCTGTGGCAGTGTGTCTGGCATTGCTGTACTTCAGCACAGTGACTGACAGCTTAGGATATGTCTGTGGCAGTGTGTCTGGCATTGCTGTACTTCAGCACAGTGACTGACAGCTTAGGATCTGTCTGTGGCAGTGTGTCTGTGGCATTGCTGTACTTCAGCACAGTGACTGACAGCTTAGGATATGTCTGTGGCAGTTGCGTCTGTGGCATTGCTGTATTTCAGCACAGTGACTGACTGAGAGCTTAGGATATGTCTGTGGGCACTTCAGCACAGTGACTGAACAGTTGCTGTCTGTGGCATTGCTGTACTTCAGCACAGTGACTGACAGCTTTCTGGATCAAGCCTGTGGTTCAGGCAGGTCTGACTTTTTAGGAGTGGTGCCAGTTTGCATAAAAACAGTCCCTTGTTTTCTCACATTTGTACTTTTAAGTTGAAGCTGAATGACTGATTTACACAGTGTGTGAGTGCACATAATATGTATTTGCTTGCACATGTGAATGTGCTTTTGCAAGCTCTATTCTACTGGTGCAAGCTAAGTACTGAAAAAAAAAAAAAAAAATCCCCCAAACTTGTTACAGTCTAAAGTGTAACATTTCAAACATCATTTTCTAACCCAGATCTGACTCACTGCCGTGAGTGTGTGCAGTGTAAAAGAACTGTGGTAGTAAGTTCATCACAGTTCCATCAAGGCTTTGTACCAGGTCAGGGTGGACTAACCATACACTGGCATCTCCAGGACAGGTAAAATATAGTATTCATACCAAATTTGAGTTTGCTTTAAATTCTGTCCACAGTAAGCTGTACAAGGGTACAACCATTTACCTGCTGTTTTTCCAGTTGATAGCATGCATCCTAACAAAACTTGGATAATGTTCCTCACACACACAAAAATGCACTGACATAACTAGGACCAACAGATGTATAGTCTAGATACCTGTTGCAATGGATGCATCATTATGGCCGTGACCATGCTCAGGGTCTCGGGATGAAGGACACTGTTTTGGAATGTGCATGTTTTCATTGGTCAGAAAACATGCAGCCAGCCTTAATGCAATTCCACATACTTTAAAAAAAAAAAAAAAAAGAACAAACTGCATTTTCTTAGAACAACTGTGTTTTCTTCCAGGGTTTTTAAAACAGACTTTAGATCAAAATTTCCAAAACTTTTCTCAAAATTTAAGACTATAAAGACAAAAACGCGTAATACCTGTTTAAAAAAAAAGTGAGAATTATTTCTTGTTGCTGACGCCATATCCAAGATGAGATCAAAGCTTTTTTTCTGTACTTTTCTCTAGATTTCTGCGTTCTTCAATATTTACAGTCTATTCACATTGAATTAAGACTTTTCAAGGATCTTGGCTTTTTTCTTTGATTTAAACATTTTTAAACTTGCAGATGCCCTCATGAATTTACAGCCCTTCAAAAGACCTGTACAAACACCATCTTGCAACTTTGATAGAAATGGAGAGTCTGTCTCGTGAGCTTACAGATCAGTTTTTATCTGACTTGTACAGATGAATAGGAACTTTAAAAAGTCTGATATAAAAGTTGACCTTCAGTCAGTATTTTTGTTGGTCAACAGACATTGCAGTAAATTTGATATTTAGATGCAACAGAGAGAATTCTTTCCAGAGATGTGTAGCAGAGCTCAAGGTCAAATAGGGTATTACCGTTTGTCCATGTATAGCATGATTTAACAGTACAATTGAATTATTTGTTTTGTGGACTTATGGGTGTACTGTCTCCAAAGATGTATAACAATTTTTCATCTGAGAACTTGCTCACTCCTGAACTAAACAAAGACATTTAACTGCATTGCTTACATCTTTAAAACAAGATTCTGATTTAAAGGGAAGTAACTATCCATTCCTACCATTCCCAGGTGGTGAAATAATTTTCCAGGAACCTTTCAGCATTCTAGGACCTTTGCGACTGGCTTGCCCACAAACTCCAGTGAACACAATTTTCTGCTTCAAGGACATGTTGCTACTAGCCCAGCCAACTGCACAGGCTAATTTAAAAGCAAAAAAAAAAAAAAAAAAAAAAAAAAAATGAATACAGTGAAAGACCTGCCTGACATCTACATTTGATGAACAGTGTGGTTGAACAGGGCGTGGAAGGAACGGCAAGGGAGCCACTGCCCAGTGGTGTGGATTGACGTATGGGATGAGGATAGAAAAGAGCAGTGCAAGGGGATGATGAGCATGCCAGTAAAATCACGGTGAATAGCCGTTTGTTCAAACTACAACACAGCCTTGAACAAAAATACTGCCATTATGACTAATATGCTATTGGCTATTGTTACGTGTGATCGCATACAGTATGATGTATGTGTATGTGTGAATAATGATATACTTAACACACTTACTCATGTTGACCTGAAAAAGGTCTGTGTGATACAAAATTTAAGTTACAATCAATTTGCTTTTCCACCATGTTGATGCTTGTATTTTTTCTGCTGTTTCTCATTTTGTCTTTCTGTTGGCATTCATGCATTTCTGAGTTGTTTTATTTCTGTCGCATGCTTGCTGAGGATGTATGAGAAGTACACTCAGGAGTTGACGGGAGAATGTGAGGTGTTCATTTGGACAAAGCTGTACTGCTATTTCAAGGCATAAATCATAGCTTGACTCCATGAAATTGGTTTTTCTTTGCAGTATCTCTTCTCTACAGCATCTTCAATGACACGTTGAGACCCTCTGGAAAATTCATGTTGTTACCTCTTAAACATGACTGCTTTTTAATTTATTTATTGGAAAATAATGTGTATTGACAAGTAGTTGTTATTTTGTGTAATTTTTTTTTTTTGTTGATGATAAGTTTTTAACGGTAAGAGAGGGTGTACTCTGAAAGTAGAATCTCTTTATCACTTTTGATATGGAAGTTGGAAGTTAACAGTTTTTGTTTACATTTCATATGATGATGTGTACTTGTAAACTTTTCAATAAAACACACTGCTCTGATGTCTGCGAAGTGTGTTTATTTTGTAAATGAAACGCTTTATTGTTCACCTGTCCTCTTGCATTTGATTGAGTTACTAAGTTGTTTGTCTGCTGCGTTCTGCTTTATTCCACATTTACAAATCTCATTTGTGTAAGTCTGTTCATGTGTTGATTTATGTTAAATTAATGTTAATGCTGTTATTACTATCATTGTTATAGGTCTTTTCCTCCATCTTTCCAGTGATGATCCACATGTTCTGTTCATTTATCAACTTATTTTTCTTATGCAGCTCTCCATTAAACCACCGCCACCACCCCCTTGGCACCCCCACCCCTCCCCCCCACACACACACACTCCACCTTTTTTTTTTTTTTAACTCCATAGTATTATTATGATTTTTTTTTTGTTGTTTCTTATAAAACTGAATAGTGGGAGGAAATCAGAGTGGATTATCAGCCCCTTGGTGTTGGAAGACTTGGCAAAGTGAAGTAAATTAGGCCTTAGAGAAAGATGCAAATGTTGACTTTTTTGCAGTCTCCCCACTGAGGACATCAAACTTACTTTGGAGGTGGACACTCCACTGAGGACATCAAACTTACTTTGGAGGTGGACACTCCACTGAGGACATCAAACTTACTTTGGAGGTGGACACTCCACTGAGGACATCAAACTTACTTTGGAGGTGGACACTCCTTTAGTTATAAAAGTAGAATAAGAGGGCAATTTTTATAGCACCCATCTTACCAACATCAGTGTCTGGGTGCTTTACAAATTAAACAAATCAATATTCAAGGTATATGCAGGACACACACGCACACAGGTTTTGAGTTAGGCACAAACATATGCAAGCAAGCATGCACTCGCATGTGTGCATGCTTACAAACATGCACATATTTCATGTACATAAATACACACGCGATGTAACACCATGAACAGCTCGTTTGTACATGAACAATTATGTGCAAGTGATGGGTTGCAATTTAGTAATATTCCAGGTGGTATTTAGCAACTGGCAATTAATTGAAGAGACTTGAGAGTTGAAGGAAAAGGCATGACAAAGTCGGAGAGGAAGTGAGTTCCAGATTATCGCCACAAAAAATGAAAACGCCCAAGAATCACGCTGCTTTCAGTTATATGAGGGAATTGTGAAAATTTGATAACTGGAGTTAGAACAGCAGGAATGGTTAGGACTATACATTTCGAAAAGGTCAGAGAGAGAGCTTTCATATGGACAATCCTACTACACAGACATGCAGATTTATATTGAAACATGCTCGATTTTGAGCCAGTGTAATTTTTCTAAGAGATGTAGAGTTTGATGTGTCATTTTGGTGCCTTGTGGTAAGGTGAGAGGGATGAATGTTGTGCATATTGTAATGGCTGGAGTAAGGCTACAGGTACATCAAGGAGAAAAAACATTACACTAATCCTGACAGGACACTGGAAGACGCCAACATTTTCATGGCCTGTTAGGAAGTATTCAAGAAAAGTAATTGACAGATCTGGGCTGTGTGGTGTTTCAGGGTAAGATCAAAGTCAAGTTTGAAGCACATGGCACAAATGAGAGGTCAATAGAGCTTAGGTCTCTTGACGGATGAAGAAGATGGGTGTCTTGAATGGAGAGTACGTTATAAAACGGATAGCCTCTGTGTTAACATCATCTGATTTCAGCTTCAGAAACATTATCTTGAAGATTTTCGACAAAACTGGTGTGTCATCAGCAAACATTCTGATGAACAGAATGCCTGTTATTGATCTCAGTCGGGGACATTATGTATTTTGAAAAGCACTGAAGCTAGCACAGAACCCTGGGGCAGCCAAAGTTTGATGATATTTAGAAAACAGTTTCTCATGTTTTAGTTCTTTTTTCAATACTAGTACCTTGCACTTGAACTGTTAAAAATCATGTCATTTTTATTCCTAGTTTCATAGTTTGTTGCCGTTTTATTTCAAAGCTACGCTCATAAATCCCCTAAATTGGTCCATCCCTAAATGTGCAGTCTCAACCGAAGAGAACTTGTCACTCATCAATAGAGTTACATCTTGTCCTCCCCCCAACCCCCCGCCTATCACATTTCTCTATGCTGTAAAAGACTCAAAAGATTGAAACATATTGCATATGTATTGCCATTTGTTCCATCTGTTTTGGACCTCATAATTCAGCTTTTGTTCACTTGGAATTCTGTAGCTCTTCACCAACGAGATGACCTGTAGGTGGACTGGAACATCATTCTGACTTTTCCTTTGATCATAGATACAAGTGTCAAATATAAAGAACAGCATTCAGCTCCATTTCTGATACAAGTTGTCTTTACTGCAGGCAACAGTTGTAAAGGTAAAACTTTTTGAATGCCTAAAAAGATAAAGAAAGCATAAATGGCCAAATCCCTGTTGGGACACAAATATGCAATTAAATGCTAATGATATAAAACAGCATACAATCTCAATTTGAGTCACATGTCTTTGCTAATGAAGGTCGATGTGTGTCGATTCCTGAACAAGGGAAACCAGTAGGTTTCACTGCCATATACTTTGAGTTGATAAAAGTAGCAGTCTTCAGGGCACCCATGGGATGCAGTCGCTATTTCTCTTTGTGCGCAAATTACATCTAAAGAGAATATGATTGGCCTGCATCGGCCATGACACCTTTTGAGGGGTCACTCCACCGACTGTTCCCATTATTGTTAAATGGGAGAAGTTCAGCAGTAAGATAAGCCAGTGGAAGGCATCATCAAGTCGAGACATGGCCCATTCATTCGTAATCTTAAATGAGAGAGAATACTTTTTCACTTATGACCTTGACCCATGGCTCTTTCCCCAGGAAATATGTATTTTTGAGGGTTTTGTCATGCCATACTGGGCCTTTGCTTCTCGAATGCCAAAAGATCAACTAACACATAATGTCAAACCAGGTGTGGGGACACTCCATAAAGGAAAAAAAAAGGAAACTGTCTAGGGGGTCCGGGAGGGGGGGGGGTTCCAAGTGTGGAGCTAGACATCTTGCATTATTCTGTGTGTCATTAGATTTAAAAGGAACTCTTCTCATCTACACTTGGTCCAAGCTGTGAAAGACAGTAAGCATAACTGAAACATTTTCTCAGCGTGAAACGATGTCTCTTGACGTGTCGCCATTTTGAAGATCGCAAACCCTGAAGGAGAAAGTTACCAAGTTAACCAGGAATCCAGGCCGTTTAAGAATTTCGACATTTAAGAATTGTGAATAGTTTCTGGATAATTGACACCCGATGTTTTTAAGACATGAAACACAGATCTCTCCGCGGAACTGACACGCTATTACGCGGAATGAACAAGGATCTACCGCGGAAATCTGCGGATCCGGGGGAAAATCCTAGCCCTGCAAACCCTAATCAGGACATGAGGCTCTGTATGAGATGGTGTGTGTGTGTGTGTGTGCCTGTGTGTGTGTGTGCATTTAAATGGTTTTCATTGTTTTTTAGTTTACTTTTTGTGTTGTTGTTGTTGTAAACTTGGGGTGAGTTTTAAATGGAAAGTCTAGCACTCTCAGCACTTCTTAATTACACACGCACACACTATATATGTATATATATATACATATATTCTGCTGGCACAGTCTTACGTATCCCCCTCCCCAATAACTCTATTCCCACACTGTCCATGCAGATATCCATACCCAGATTTGTTGTGCTTCAGCCACCATAGGCAGCCCATGGTGTTATCTATTTTAAAGGGGTCACTTGTTTAGTTCTTGCTTTTAGACCATGGTATTAGTTGACATAAACATGTAGAATGTAGATCCTATTTTTGTTGGTTATTGTGTGTGTTTGTGTGCATACGTGCATGTGTGGAGTCATGGTCAGCTGCCCATATTAATTAATACTTGACTAAAGCAATGATGGTTTAATCCATGCAAGGTGCTTGGTATGTAAAGGTTTCTTGGTATTCACAGTAGTTAATTTTCCAGTCTACAAATCGATCACAGTAAATGCTGATTATTTTAACATCAGTGTGATTCTGTTAATTCACATGGATAAAGTCGAAACCCTGTGTCTAGAAGGAAATCTCAAATGACAACGGACACACTAAATACTTATGATCATCAAGAATGATTTCCCCCCCGAAAATCGAACATTCAAGAGGGTACAGTCTTTTGATCTTGAACAAATAATTTATAAGTAGACAAAAAAATAAAATTTCCGTACTGGAGTTTTGAAAAGTGGTAGGGGAGGGGGAAGGGAGAGAGGTGAAGGGGCAGAGGGAGTTTCCAACTTGGTATCACTCTATTCTTTGAATGAAAATATCAAAGACTTTCAAAAGACTTAACAACTGGCACAAGCCACACTCCCCTTTTTCCAAAAATGTAAAGCTCAATGGAAACTTCAGAAACGTCATGCTCATCACTATCACAACTTGGATATATCACCGACAAGTTAATACTGATGGAAGTACAGGTTAGCATTTATTTCAGGACTGGCATATCATCTTGTGTCCCCATCACAGCCAACAGTTTCAGCAATCTTTGTCACTGTTTGTCAAGGGAAACGGTGATAAAGACTGACTATAAGAAGTGTCAAAGACTTCCGAGCCACTCTTTGAGGTAAGCCCACATTCCAGGGCCTGTAAATGGTGATGTTAGATGTCACGGACCTACCAGGATGGTATGAGCCCTTTCAATGGTTTACTTATGTATATGCTAGCAGACAAAAACCCTTTCCATCACATAGCAGCGAAAGTTATGGCAATTACTGTAACTAGAAGATCAATAACACAACACACGTTTACAGTTGATTTGTGTGGTCCTGGTTCTTTCAGGGAAATAATAGCATTGCTCTCTTCACAGATAATAGATATAAAATACACAGAAATATGTTTTCAAAGATTCTCTTTATAATTTACATTCATCAACCAGTATGTATAATTCCATCATACATGAACTGACATTGACATTTACATGAACCAACATTCTGAGAGGAATATGAACCAACACTATTGATTAAAGATAAATCAATGTGACCCACTGCAATAGTAGGAACAAAACGTCACACAGATGATTTTATACATGCTTGGAAAAGCAACCACTTAAAAAAAAAAAAAACTTCTCATATTATGACTTTTTTTTTTTCAAACCTTCCTGTCCAAGCAGGTGCTCAAGCTTATCCTCTCAGGAACAAACTGTCCCCTTCATCATATTATATTGATCATTTTATCTTAGACCCTTTCACTCTTTGCAAACAGACAAAAACAGTTCATTCACACACACACACACACACACACACACACACATCTAGCTTCCTGATGCAAATTTTTCCTCCAGATGTGGAGGTATCTGTACATTCTGCAAGTTTTCCATGCCAGCTTGTGGCTCATCACCTATCAAAATGTCAATGATGTTCATAATGCACTCCTCATTTTCCTCATTCTTCTCCCACTTGTGAAGCTCTCGTAGTATCACATATGTGTTCTTCTCTTTCACGTAAGAACGTCCTGCCTTCGTACTGCATAACTGCACACACACACACACACACCAAGATCAATACAGAAAAAATAAAAGCAACAAAATTCTATACGAATAATGATCCAAGTAACAGTAAATCATCTGAGAAGTGCCATCAGAGGCATTATGTAAGTTAATAACTGAAATAGAGGTGCTTCACAACTTTTTCTTTTCTGTTTGCAATTTCAGTCAATCATAAAACATGACCCACTGAAAACACCAGGCCAGGTTGGAGAGCTGAAATCAATGACAGCATTCCAGTGACTTTTTTTCTCTTTTATTTCTTGGGCTGGGACTCTTCCAATTCACTGTAAGGGAAATTCTTGCACTATATATGATCATTTCTAACCCTTACACTGGTTATTCAACAACTTACACTGGTTATTTAACAACCCTTACACTGGTTATTTAACAATGTACTATTAAGTAAGTTGCCTGGTGAATTAACAGAAGGAAAGTTTGGAAAAAAAACAGTTATGTTTGTATTATATGCATAACTCTTCAACTGCTAGTAGTTGAACATGACATGCGCAATGAAAATTGTTAGTAATTGAATACACAATAACATAAAACAAAAAACTGGTGTGCTTAATGTGAGTGTTTGATTTACAGGCCTTTACCTGTCTTGAATGTGAAAATAACAGGTGAAAGCAAGTGGCACATCCTGCTTGTCACACTCAAGAGCTTGTTCACAAATAATCCAGGCAATGATGTTCCACAGCATCCAGAAATAAGTTACTGCCTTTTTCAAAGGAAAGTCAGTGTGGATTATACCAGTCTTCCATGCAGGTAATCCAGGTAAGAATGAATATGGTGCAGTTTAGTTTTCACATTGAAATCATTTGCTGTTAGTACAAAAACACCCCAAAACGGTCACTATCCACAAATGTAATAGCCCAGACTATCCTCGTTTACCTTTGAAAGGTTTAGGAACATCTGGAAGCACTACACTGAGTTTTTCTTCCCGACTGAATGGCATGTTGACATTCCCCTCACCCTTATCACTTAACCGGTCATTGTCTGTGTCAATCTCAAAATCACGATTACATGGTGTTTGATCAAAGTAAAAAACATCACCCACCATAACCAGCTCATTCAAAATGTCTGCAACGTCTTCTTCATCTAATCTTCAAACAAGTTCCTAATTCTATCATGTTCTCCGGTGGGCGCTGCCATTGCTGTTTGCTAGGGGATTCAAGTCATGCTAGGCATTACAAGCTGCTACTGACTATAAACTAAGCTAAAATGCTGAAAATCTATGTTCCAGGGCTCGTTCAGTCAGTTATGCAAATTAGTTTGTCAATGAGCCGTAGTTTCGTATCTGTGTGTGTCAGTGAAAGTTGGTTAGTAATGCTGACCCTACAGAGCAACTTATGTTGCGACAACGAGTGTCGGCCATGACAAAATGGGGCGCTTTTATGTCCTGACTACCAGCATAAGGGTTAATCCAAATACCACATTCATTCCTTGGCTAGAAGTCTTCAGCATCGTGAAATCCTTGCATTATATGTGACCATTTTCATCCAACTTCTACTTTCATTCCTCGGCTACATCTCTTCCAAGTTCAGCAGCGTGAGTTTCTTTCAACGTGTGATTGTACATGACTGTGTTTTAACACAACAGCAGCAACATTCTATCTTCAGGGGTAAATGTTCTACTTCACATGCCAGTTTTTAGTTCTTGTAAATCGGTTTTACATTATGTTTTGATTGGTGTGTTCATTTATATATAATTTCTCCTAGAGTTCAGTCTGTTTCATTTTCCACACCTTGTGTATTGATTTGATGAGCATGTTCCGCACTTCAATGTCTGGCTCTCTCTCCTTGGTGTCCGGTAGGTACTGCAGATCCAGGGGCAGTTTCTCCATGTCATCTTCATCAAACTCCTCAGGGCCAGCTAATGGCAGCAGAAGTCGGGGCAACAAGTCTACCTCTTCACTCAGGAGCCACTCATGAAAATCTGAACAAAAAACAGTTTAAAAAACGTTAGTGGATACGTTACAAACTTAATTAAAATATGAATTATGAAAGTACACAATAGGGTTAAACCATTAGTTTTACAACTGAAAAAAAAATCACATGATCAACTCTCTTCGCCACACAAATGACAGAATTTCCCAACTCCACAGCGTATTTTCAAAATACAGGTGAAGGTTTTGATCTGGAATGTTTTACTTAAAGTTCTAGTCAATGAATAAAGAGAAAGTTGTTGACTTCTGATCAAACTCTCTTCATATAAAAAGTAATAATCTTTTAGCATCAAGTACTTTAATTGCATCATGAATTTGTATGGTAATTTTTCTCAAATGGGCATGCAGAGACTGGGACATGCACTGATGCTGCATATATTTACGGTAATAATTACCTTTATATTCAGTGTAATACAGTGGAGCAGGAAATTAACTACCAGATGCAAAACACCTGATGCTCCCCGAAACCTTTCCATTCAGTGATTCACCCTTCACAGCTAAAAGCTGTCCCGTGTTATATCATCCTGTGTTGGTAAATGCTTAGGAGTAGGAGAGTTAAACTGTTATGGATGGAGTGATGAGATACTGATTCTAGTTTCTACTTTAACTGCAACTTGAACGAAAGGAAAAATTCAAACAACTGACATGCATTTCTACAGCAAAGGATCTGAGAACACAAACCACCACTAACTCAAAAAGGATAGATAGATTGATAGATAGACAGTTAGATAGATAGATAGACAGACAGATGGACAGACAGATACAGACCGATAGAAAAACTCGGTACTGATTGTCTGAAAGCAACAAGTGCACTATTCATTATTCTGTGCACATCCCAGGTACAATCACCTGCTCACTAACTGTATACTTATTTGTAATAAGCACTGACCAGGAATAAAAGACAGGAATGTTGAGCTTATAAGCTTATGAAGGGACATTTCAAATGAAAGGACTTGCGCGCCGACTTGCATTACCTGACACATGCAGTTAAATCATCTAGCGGTTTATGAAAAGAGGTGCACAAAAGTTTCAGTTTCATTAAGGAGGCGTCACTATATGCGGACTAGTCCATATCTATATATGCTACACCAAATCTGTTAAGTTTTGAGACCACACTACGTTAAGCTGATAGGTAAATGAATTTACAACTAAGATAGAATTGAAAAAAAGGGTCTCGTGGCTACGACTTAGCAGACGTTTGACCTACGCATTAGCCCAATGTGCTGGTCAGACCTTGAGTGCCTACCTAACAACACTGTTGGGTTTTCTTCTTTTTTGTTTTTTGTTCTGTTTTGTATTGTATGTGTGTGTAGTGAATGTACACATGTGTGTGAATGGATGTGTGGGCATAGGCCCACTATGTGTGTGTGCACATGTGTTTGTGTGATATGTGGTTGTTTGTGTGTGTGTGTGTGTGTGCACGCGCATGCATGTGTGCGCATTTGTGTGTGTGTGTGTGTGTGTATGTGTGTGAGTGTGCGCGCACGCATGCACATGTATGTGTGTGTCGTGACTGCGTGTGAGCATGTTCAGAAGATGACTTGGGATCAAGAACAACACACACACACATAACAATAAGAACTCCTACCCCCCTCCCCCACGCACACACACATACACACACACACACATGCACACACATTCACTCACTCTCTCACACACACACACATACCAACATTTGCACACTCATGTCCGTGGACTCTGTAATTTAACATGCTGGCATCATCACCCCACTGATGAACACACACACACACACATTCACTCACTTTCTCACACACACACTCACACACTAACACTTCTACTCTCATGTCCATGGACTCTCTAATTAACATGCTGGCATCACCCCACTGATAAACACACACCAGCCCACACACGTCTACAGTATGTGCTGCGGGCCTGAGAGATTCGAAATCTTAAATTACAGTGGATAGGCCCAGCATGAGTTTGCCCCAATCTCTAGGAGTCTTCGCAGTGTTGGCCTTGAGATTATTTGTTTGTTTGTTTGACTGGTGATGTTTCTTGCTCTTCCCTTAAGTCTGTATGTGTGGCCACTTCCTCTCTTTATGTTTAGATCTGAAAAATGGTCCATGGCATAGTGGCTTTGCTCTTCTTTGGTTAAGTGATTCTTCAGATTTCTTATTACATCAGATCGGCCAAGCTGTAATCCAGTTCTTATCGTTGCCTGGCCAGCCAGTGTGTTTGCTCCCTTGTTTCCTTTAACTCCAGCATGTCGAGGGCAGTCCATCCTTATGAGTCTCTCCAATGGAAGGTTGCGCATTAGTTCATTCCAAGCAGGGCTTCCCATTCCACTTTTCACTTTCTGAAGTAGGTTCATGGAGTCGGTCAGTATCATGGCTTGCTGAGTTTGAAACTGCTTTGTGGATGAAAATTTGTGTCACTGCTTCTACCTTCATTGTCAGACTTGAAGTTGTTAAACTGTGCGTACCATTGTCTTCCTGGATAGTTCAGCCATTATGCTTCACTAAGTACCCCCAGCCTGACATATCTTTGGTGACAAAACCATCAGTGTATATTACAATATGATCTTTTGTGCAAAGGCCTTCTACCTGCATCTGAATCTCTGCGTTGGTTTTGCCTTCTGGCCATTCTTGACAATGTCTTACAAGTTCTGGAGCGATGGCAGTTTGGTAGAGGTGCTTCAAGTGGTCACGACGATACTTCTCCCATTCCTTGGTTTCTTTGAGTTCTGCTAACTGGCACACAAGCTGTATACTGTCTTCTGCCTGTCCCATCCATGATTTTCCACGTCCTACCCGAGTGCCTTTTGTTTCCTTGGCGAAGTGTGGGTTTTGGGGATTTTCAAGTGCTCTGAAATATATGCCTTCACCTGTTCTAGCTTGTGTCTTGTCTGCATTGAAGGAAGTTCGAGCAGGTATCGCATAGTTTCAACTGGTGTGTCCTTCGTCGTTCCCAGGATCAATCTCATTGCTTCATCTTGAAGTCTTTCTAATTTGAGAAGGTTACTGTTGGATGGTGTTGTAAGCCCTAATCCATAATCAATCACAGTGTGTACAAGTGTGTGATACTGATACAGTCGCCGAGTCGGTAGAGATGGCCCTGTTCAATGCCTTTAGCTGCCATTGCTTTCAAGGCCGATAAGCCTTTTTTGCATTTAAGAAGAACAATATTTTCAACATGCTTTCTAAAGGTTAGCATTCTGTCAAAGCCTACACCAAATAGCATCTTTGTTAGTTGATTCAACTGGTATTCCATGAAAGGTAACTGGTGAGGGTACTTGTCCTGATGTCTTGTTGTTGAGAGTGCAGACTACTGTCTGGACTTTTGTAGGGCTGATGGACAATCCAGTTTCTTGACACCACTGAGCAATGTTGTTTGACGGATGCTGAACTGCTTTCGTTCCTTTTTGAGCATTCTTTGAGGTTTAATAGTTTTCAACTGCCGACATCCTCTTTCTGGCACTGTAGCAGTTCCAAGTACAAATCCTGAAATATTTCTTGGATAATCTTTCAGCTTTTGTTATATTCCTAACTACCTTTCTTCTTCTTGCACCTCTTATACTACGCCGACTATTGTCTTGAGGGGATCCAGCTTTAGGGCCCAAAGCCTACACCCGCAGATCCCCATGGTGCAAGTGAGACAAAGTGTTTTGAGAACCCATAAGAAGGTATTCTTAGTGTTGAGGGGTCACTGGCAGTCACCCTGACAGAGCTCCGTATCAGGGAAGAGCAATGGGATCCATACATGTAGGGAACACCTGCACATATGAAGTCCATTAGCCTGGTGTCGCCCTAGGGCCAGACAGCATATGGTTCGAGACTGTTTAACCCAACAGCCATTCACCCCCTCAGAACTGTATCAAAGCCTTGGGATTGGGGGAGACTGACTCCAATATAAAACACAAAACAAAAAAAAAAAAAAAGGTAAACAGCGTGGGGGGGGGGGGGGGGGGGGGGGGGGCGGCAGCTGGGAATGTAATAGTGAAAAGTGTGCATCATTAAGTTCTTAATCTGTTTTTATCTGTTACCTCTTTTGCTGTAAAGAGATGATGTTTTAAAACTATAAATATGTGAGACAAACCAGCCAAATAAAGACAAAGGAGCTTTGCGATTTTGTGGTGTAAAGCTATCTGTGAGACAATCTGGCCAAATAAAGACAACTTTTAGGAGCTTTGAGATGATGTTGGTCTAAGCTATCTGTGCGAAAAAATGGGTAGGCTAAATAAAGACAACGAACATGCCAAAAATTTAAATTATGTACTTGTCTCCAATTTCTTTGTGTGATTTTCTTCAAACCGGTCTACACAGGCTAGCTGATTAATCTACAGATTCTGATTCAACTTGTGATCAACAAGTCGAATGTGACTATCATTCCCTGGGGCAAGCTCTAGGCAGAAAGGCAGCACAGAGTCTCATCATAATTTCATGTTAAAGAACAATTCATTCAAGCACTGGCTGAATAAATTCTCCAATGAAATAAAGTTCCAAACATTATTTCTTTCATCTGAAAATTACCAAAGTGTTTCCATTTCTTGTATGCCCTTTTAAAGTGAACTTTCCCCCAAGCTCATATAAAGTGAAAACATTTGGGTAGAACCATGTGTTTTGAAGTGTATTGTCATCCTTGAGTTGTTGCTGCCCCTTTTTTCATTTTTTTATTTCCCTTTTTTTTTTTTTTTTAGCTTGGAAATGATGTTTTAACCATATGCGAGACAAACCGGCCAAACATACACAAAGGATGTTAGCTGTATTGAGAATTTCTACTGCTACATTTTTATATAGAATCCAAATTTAATTTAACTGAATTTGGTTGTAACCACAAATATAGACATAAACTGCGTTTCTTTTGACTCACATTCTACAGGAAAAGCAAAAACATTAAGACAATTTACTGCACAATGAGACAGCAAGATGAAAGAGCCTGTTGAAACATGCAAAGAAATATCAAAGACAAAAAACATTAAACATATCTCTTAATTCAAAGTAAAATTATATTACATGAAATTGTTTAAGTACCCAGCTCCTGATTCACTGCCAATGACTGCAATTCGATTATTTCAATCTGCAAGGGCACACACACAAATGCACAATCCTTCAGATGAATAGCAGTTCCTCACCATATTCAAAAACAGCAGTTCTGGACAATCCCAGTAACAGCTCTCCTGGAACTTGACACTGACATGATGGGTACCAGTTTCAGGAGAAGCTTGTCAGGTGGCTCCATCAACCCTCTACGTACACTGGGCACTTGTGTCAAGTTCATGAGAACTGTGGCCACAGCACTGAAGGTTGGGGTCTTTTTTGTGTAGAGGTCACAGACTTTCTGTACAAACTGTGCCAAACCCATACTGTCTGACCCTGAGCCCATCAACACACGGGCCACAAAACTGGCACCGTCAGTGGCACGTGTTAAGTTCGTCATGATGCAGCACAGTGAAGTGTCCGTCATTGCAGGATCCAGACACCACTCCAGCAAATTCGCTACTACTTCAGCCAAGGAGGAATCCAAGGAAGGCTGCAGAAGCGCCTGTGCGCTGGTCTCTTCTGCCGTCAAATTAATCATGATTTTGACAGCCTGCTTTCTGATGTCTGTGCTGTCAGACAGCAGTTGCAGCACACACTGCAGAAGCTTGCTGTGCCTGATGATGTACTGGCACCCCTCCTGGCTGCCTGTCATACCCAGCAGCTGCTGCACAGCCACTGCCCTCACATCTGCCCGAGTTGATGGATTCAGCAACTCCACCAGATCTGCTTCCAGATTCTCCTCCATGATTCTGTTCCCACCCTTTGGAGTGAAATCTGAAAAGGAAAGATAAAAAAATGACTTTGACTGACCTGATCTTCACTGTCAGAAATTACCGAACATGTGTGCTGGAAAAAAAAAAAGAGAGTGGCGAGTGGCAGCAATAACTTGCAGACCACAAACATGAACTGCATGCAGTTAGGAGTAGAACTCAAAAACAAGATTGTTTTTGTGTTCAATTAACTTGTACACACACACACACACACACACACACACACACACACACACAGGGACAACTCAAAATTACCTAGGAATTTCAAGCCTTGGACTGCTGCTGTTTTCTAACACCCTGCATCTATAGACATTATGCTTAGCCATGACTTACAAGGTTGTTGAAAAATGTTAATGAAATCTGGTTAATTGTGAAAATGAAAAAAAAAAAGGGGGGGGGGGGGGGGGGAGGGAGTAAAGGATGTGATGCCATCATCATCAGGATGCATTTGGTAAATGACAGTGACAAAACATCGTGCAAAAAAATGGGACTTAGTTAATGAATTTCAAAACTGGAAACAGGTAAAAAATTTCTGTAATCCTTGAATGCTATACCTTTCACATGCATGAAAATAGAATGGAAAAGATAATTTGTAGTATACTTTTTCTGATGACACGAAAAAAATGTCAACCAGTGAAAAGTCAGTTGTGATGCTCGACATGAAAAAGTCTACAGCAGTACAGTAATAGCACAACAAGGGTGGTGAAAATGGGGCTTTCTTGAATGCTGGATGATATTACAAAGGCAATGTTTATACTAAGTAGTTCTGTCAGTTTGTAAGTGAAGAATGAGGTAGAGTTTTCATGTCTGTCATCACGTCTGACACCAGCTCATGTTTGTACATTCTACGTATCATGTAAACATCCACTACAGCTGATAAGGAACATAGTCAGCCTGCTCATTTCAAAAAAAAATAAAGCATTGACAAGCAGTCAGTTTGTCTTGTTCGTTTAATTCTTAAATAATGGACAAGTGTCAGTGATGACACTTTTCAGTATGGACATAAAAAGACTAGTGGAATCTTTTTTTTTTTTTTTTTTTTCACAACAGTGGACATGAATGCAATAAGAGCATAAATAAAATCAGTTTTAAAAGCAAACAAAATGGTCAAGCCACACTTAGTTTTAAGTCAATGAAATGTGAAAATAGAAAGGAAAATCCCATATACAGTTGCTTTGGTATAATGAGCCACTGCAGTCCACATGTTTGTGGAAAAACATTTATAAGAGATAACTGGAAGAACTTCATACTGAATTTTAAACAGATCAGTTCATAAACAATCAAGAAAGCTTCGCACAATGCTAGTCTGACGGACACAAAAATTTTTACAAGGTTCTGTCAGAGATCATTCCTTTGTTTGAAAGCAAATCAGAAAAGACAGCTCCACAATAACTGTCGTGTAATGTAAGTATGCAGTCAAAAATCTCATTCAGCATAACTGATTGTTAATTTTTCATTTCATCTTTATGCACTACAGATCATCCAGTTAGGCCATATTTTGGTTTCTTTTCTGCTTTCTCCTTATATCATTCAGTTCTCTTCCCATCACCTTTTGTGGATTCTCTCTCCATTTCTTCTATTATTACTCTCTCTGTCTGTCTATCATGATGGACATCTCAGTGAAAAAAAAAAAATCATCTTATTCAAATGTCTTTAATCACCAATTTGTGTGACGGGACATTAGACTAAATAAATTCCATCCATCCATCCTCATTCAGCTTAATTCATTTCCAACAGCACACAGAGAAAACAACTGTATTATATTGAGACAGACTCATATGAAGTGTCTTCTTTTTGTGGCCATAAGTAGTGCCCACGGTTGTTGGTTTCAGCCATGAAGTTTGTTTAGCCCCACCATGTTCGTATGAGTGGCAGTATCAACACTTGTGTACTCGATCTTGGCCACATACTTTTTTCCAAGCCAGTCAACAACACAGAACTCTCCAATCTCTGTCTTCCAGACTGAGAGAAGTAGAGCGGAAACTGCCAAACTGCCCATATTGTCTTGCTCTGAAAAAGTGGCGCATTCAGAGTCTGAGGCAAGCTCACTCTCACCCTCACTGACACACACTTCTCTGCTTAAATCTGTCATGGGCAGCACTGGGGCAAAGTGATTTGAGGTCCAGTGATTGGGGAGCATGTCATCCCTATTGCTGATCGAGAGGATGTGGACAGGAGTTCTTAAAGTTGGCTGAATAGGAGTGAGGTTCTGTTGTTCATGTGTTGAACAATCTCCCAGCCCATCTGAGGGTATATACAGAGCACACTTGGCTTGCCAAAACACTGGTAGCAGCAGCAAGCTGCCAGATGCCCATGAATATGTTTTTTTCGTATGATGTGGAGGATTTTAGGTCTGAGAATGACTTCAATTTCATAAACAGAAACTGTGTCGGGCTGACAGACCCGAGCCCTCTGCTACAACAGCAGCAAAGGCAGCCACTTTCTGTCCCTCTGCCTCAGTGCCACTCATTCCACACCCATGCACATAGTTGTGGAAGTTCTTCACCAATTCCACCACAATTCTGCAGTGAAGTTCTGTGTGGCACTCATATCCAAGCACAAGGATGCTCAGTGCCCCCAGTAAGCAGTTGCCATCTGCAGTTGTTACCTGGGGGTAGAGACTGGCTGGAACAGTGGGCTGTTTGTGTGACAGAGCTGTCCTGTCTACTACTATGCCTGCAACATCAACAATGGTCCTACTCGTAGGGAACTCTGCTGGAGGTTCATAACCATCAGAGCTGGTTGTGGCAAACAGGACTTCCAACTGCTCAATATATAGGTTGCAATCTTCAACTGACCATGAGTTTACAGCTTTTGAAGTAACTGAGACACCACCTCTATCACGGTCCGCATCGTCATAAAGCATAAAAAAAAGCAAATCTAATTTGTATCACTTATGATTGGTTTTACTTTCTTTCGTGTAAACACAAATCAGATGTCATTTTGGACATTTCCTCACAGGGGTCAGTGGTGATAGTGGAATCAACAGAAATTCCACTGAAGTGATGGGAAACGAAACCATACCAGCATCTCTGCTACGTGCCTACGTGACAGTTGGCACTTTTGTGTTCGGCAGTGTCTCGCACATGTCTTAAAGACAATTACTGTCACCACAAAGCCAATCGGAAATGTTTTCTATTATATTTTGCTCTTGTGTGATTCTAAGAGTCAGTTGTGACGATGTGACCAGCGGTGGACATGAATAAACATATACCAATTCTACTCCTTTCTGACATCGTCTGCTCCTGGTTTCATTTCCGTAGAAAAAACATGTGACCTGGTGAATGGATACAAACTGCAAATGGCTGAAACGAGCAGTGCAGTAAATTTTCATCCCCAAAAGTTCAGTGGTGTCGATCGGACAAGAGCCTAGTGCACAGTAAAATTAGTTCGGTTTTTGAAAATATGCTGACCAAATCTTTAAATCTGTTGATTATTTATGTCAATGACACACCTCAGTTTTCAGAACACAAAACGTTGGATCGTTCCATCAATCGAGTCTTGTCGGAAGCCGATTTCCAATACTGTTCACATCGCTTGAAGGCGTGTCGGACGCATACTTTCGACAGAGTTTGACGATCTTTAAAGCATACCGCCTTTTAACAAAGGGCAATAAAATCTCATTTCAGGGACAGCTTAGGGCCTTTTTTTTTGCAGTTGCTTCCATTATGCCGTTCTTAGTGTATTCTGTAGTAGTTTTATAGTAATATACAGATTTGAATTACAAAGGCAAAAGAAACAAACTGCAGCGTTCCCGAAACAAGACGAAAAAGCACAAAGAGCACACAAAACAAAGTGTGAAGTAACGCACTTTAATGAACGACACAAAACAAGAATTCCAGATTTGAATTGTCCTACTCTCAGTTCCCGCAATCACACGATTGTGAACACGATCTTGAGTGGACCAAGCATTTTGTGGTCAAATTCTTGTGTTTCATGCAGCTGTCATAAATATACTTTTCTCTGTAGTGTGTAACTGAACTTGTGTGGGAGGATAGAGAACATGAAGAATTGGATTACAGTGTGCACAAAAAAAGTTTGTTTTTCTGCAAATATGTATTGTTTTGGATTACTTAGTAGTAGTAGTAAAGTAGGGACTAGGTTAGGCTCTCACGAGCCTTATACGTCCCATCTTCTCATCATATGTAACAAATGTATCTAGGTCTGCTTTACGCATGCTAATTTTCCAACACTAATCAACATCAAATTTCCTAACTAAGCAATTTGGGTCTCTACCTAGTAGATTTTTGAACTGATTAATGTCTGGTGCATTTTCAGTAGTTACTGAAAGTGCATTCCAGTGGTGAACAACTCTATTGCTAAATGTATATTTTCGAAGGTTAGGACAGCTGTAATCAAAAAATAATTTGAAATCAGAGTACCTTGTTAATCGTGCTGTATTAATACTGAAAAATTTATTAAAATTTAAACCATCTAAATTATTTATTATTCTATACACCTGAATAGATTTCTGAAACATTTGTATTTTAGAGATGGTAAATTTCAATATGACAGTCATTCTTCCTTTCATAATATATATCCCGGGAGCGTCAACCAGGCCCGAGAGATACAGGCACCTGCAGTGTTGGTCAGGAAATTTGAGCAACACTCTCAGAAATGCATCCATTAAGTGGATGAAACTCGACTGTGTGGTCCCAGTCTTCCCAACTGAGTCCGCAGCAAACTCAACTCTGGGTAGGAGCCGGTCTGGGCAGAAAACCCACATGACTCTGATGGATTTCCAACCCATGACCTCCCAGCCGGAAGTCCGCAACGCTAACCACTTTGCCATGGCGGCTGGTATGTGCACACCATTTTTACCTCTCATAGTATATCTCATTTGGGTTATTATTACGTATATGTACTTTGCATTTGGTTTCATTAAAATATAAGTTCCATTCATCTGACCATTCATTTAGTTTGTCAATATCATTTCGTAAGATTTTACTATTTTTAGTTGAGTTATATATTTTTGTATCATCAGCAAACACTTTGCAACAACTCTGTATGCCTTCAGGTAAATCATTTATAAAAAGAGTAAATAAGATAGGTTCTAAAATACTGCCTTGTGGAATACCACTTAGTACTTTAGCTTCTAAAGAATATTCCATACCAACTCTAACCTGTTGTGTTCTTGAGTTGAGAAAGTCTTTAATCCAACTCTAAATGGATCCTGTTATACCATAGCTTAGTAGTTTTTGCAATAAACGTTTATGTGATACAGAATCGAAAGCCTTCTTAAAATCTAAGTAGATAACATCCAAACCTTGATTTCCATCAATAATTTCAGTAAAGTCTTCCATTACTTCTAATAACTGAGATAGACATGATCTATGTTTGCGAAAGCCATGCTGACAAGATGAAAAAAAGATCATAGTCTTCCATGTATTGAATCAAAGCATCCCTAACTAAAGATTCTATTATTTTACAGGTAACGCAAGTCAAACTTACAGGTCTATAATTTCCAACATTGGATTAGTAACTTTAAAAAAAATTGCCGTCACAATTGTGCTTTTCCAATCAATTGGAAGTTCACCTGAGTCAAAAGATTTTTGAATAATATACACAGAGGCCAACTTAGGTCTTGGCTTAATTCTTTTCATACTTTCTTGGGGTGATGAGGTCTGGTCCTTGGGCTTTATTAGCATTAATATTTTGCAATTTATGTTCAACTGCTTTGGGGATTACTTGTAAATCAGTAATAGTTATACCACCTGAATTTTCTACTTCAACATTTGGGTAAGTTAAAAGTAGTTTCTAGCATAAATACACTTGGAAAAAAACCTATTTAATTCTTCAGCTTTGTCCTTTACTCCTTACCTGTTGTTGCCATTTCTCCATTTAATTTATAGAGGTTTAAGGGCCGAAACACTTGCTTGAAGGGGGCTTCTCTTCTGAGGACTCTCTGCTGCCACGCTCTCCACGAGTTTCTTTCTACATAGAGAGGACTGATTCCAGTTTTTTACTTTAGTTCTGACTGGATATACTTCCAAAAATAGTTAGGGATTTTTTTTTTTTTTTTTTTTTTGTTTTTGATATTTTTTTTTTGTTGCTTTCCCTTGCTATTTTCTTTCATAATCTCGTTTTGCTTTCTTAATGATTTGTTTGCATTTGTTTCTCTTTTCACATAATTTTGATAATCAATATTTTGTTAGACTTAATATACTTTTTGTATAAATTGTATTTTTTCTTAACAATTCTTTTAATAGTTTGTTTATCCACAGGGATCTTTATTTCATTCCAACAATCATCAACAGTGCCTTTAGTAAGTCACTCCATTCAATATTTTACAGTCTCTTCTCATTGATACATAGTCTTCTTTTCCAAGTTCAAAACTATACTCAGTGTTAACTTCCAGTGGCTCTATTTCAGTATAAAGATCAAAGTTTCGTGCTCACTTTTCCCTATAGGGGCATAATGTTTTACATCAGAAATAAACTGTTAATCATTCACTAACACAAGTATACTTGATCTCTTGCCCTTCTCTTCTTCTAGTTTGGAAGAGAAGGGCAAAGATCACGTGATCTTTACATCTTACATCATGTGAACTGTGTGGATTCCTCACTGTATAATGTTTTTTCTACCCAATGGTGTATGTTTCATGCTGCTAGGTGAAGTGGTTGATTTTTTCATGACTTTTTGAAAATGGCCAAAAATCATGTGATCTGAGGGACAAACCGGTCCATTATGGCTGTGACTTTATTGAGTTAAAAACTGAGTCATACCTCCCAGAGATGACGATCCACATCTAATCAAATATTCTTTTGGATTCGACTCGGTCTTCACCAAAGCGCAAGTGTGCATTGTTTGGGGACAAAAATGTTGACGAAAATTTAGTTTTATCATTCCATGTGTTAAAGTTTTCGTTACAGTTCTGCAACGGCTGTGGACATGTTGTTTGCGGTATGTCGGCGGATGTCCCATTTCGGCTGTTTTCTTTGAATAAAAATCAGTTTTATCGACAGTACATCTCCCTAATATTGTGGCTATTATCCCTTTAAGATACAAGCTACAAAAACACACCCAAACAAAGAAAAAAAAGTTTGGGGCAGTTTATTTCTCCAAAAACACAAGGGTCACCACCATGATGTTTGTCACTGTCTGGCTGCTGACAAGTTCTACAATCTTTTTTTTTTTTTTTTTTTTTTTTTTTTTCAAAATTCCCAGTACTAAAAACTTTTCTCCTTATAAATCTAGTTGCAAAGTGAGACGACTGCAGGCGGAAATCTAAACAAATCTTATATGTTAGTGAACCGCCCAGAGAAACATGGACTTGTAAATGAGTCACAAGACAAAACACAACGCCTTTCGACCTCTCAGGTCTTCTTCAGATGAGACACAGACAAATAAAATAACGAAAATTCACTTAGCTTTGATCGCTTCAGAGTTCAGCGCAAGGAAGAAGGCGTTGAATGAGAGCTGAGCTCCTCAAACATAGGCTCAAAGATTGTCCCCTACATTTTATACTGTTTGCATAATGCTTTTAGTTTTTCAGCAACTTTTTTCCTCTCCACATTTCGTTTTGTTCCATTTACTACCTTTCGCTGGCTGCTTTGGGGGTGCTGTTGGATTCTTTTTTGAACCCTTGGTGGTGAGAACACTGCAGAATTATGGACTGTGGTGTGTCTCTATTTGACACCAAGAGCACAGACACAATCAGCCGTGTCTCCCTGATGAGTCCGATCCAGCGGATGAAAGGCCTAGGAGCAGGCAATACAAATAAATCTGCCTTCGAAGGGGAGTACGATGATTCCCTCAGGCAGCTCGTGAAGGGTTTCTCATATTTATAATATATTCTCCCTACTTTCTTCATCTTCTTTGTTTTTTTTTTAAATTCAAATCTTTGCCAAGTCATTACTATAAGTATAATGACTGAAGAATTGTTAGCCTGCACTTGTTTTCTCTCATTACTTAATTGTTCAGCATTATAATGTTTGGTCAATCAGTGGGAGATTGCATCTCTTAGGAGATCCGAGTAAAGGTTGTTCTGTACAATTCTTAGCCACTCACAATGCTTGGGTTATTGAACAGCAGAGCTGACCACTCAGACTGTTCCGTATCTTTTGATCTCCCTTGCATCCTTGAATGGATCCTCAAGCATAGGCTTAAAGATTGTCCCCTACATTTTATACTGTTTGCATTATATGCTTTTAGTTTTTCAGCAACTTTTTTCCGCTCCACACTTTCGTTTTGTTCCGTTTACTACCTTTCGCTGGCTGCTTTGGGGGTGCTGTTGGATTCTTTTTTGAACCCTTGGTGGTGAGAACACCACAGAATTATGGGCTGTGGTGTGTCTCTATTTGACACCAAGAGCACAGACACAATCAGCCGTGTCTCTCTGATGAGTCCGATCCTGGGGACGAAAGGCCTAGGAGCAGGCAATACAAATAAATCTGCCTTCGAAGGGGAGTACGATGGTTCCCTCAGGCAGCTAGTGATGGTTTCTCATATTTATAATATATTCTCCCTATTTTCTTCATCTTCATTTTTTTTTTTTAATTCAAATCTTTGCCAAGTCATTACTTATAATGACTGAAGAATTGTTAGCCTGCGCTTGTTTCTCTCACTACTACTTAATTTTAAGATTTTTCTTCTTAAATTTGAAAGAAAAAAGGACAGTGCCCTTAGATCTAGAAGACGTGCACAAAACACACTTACCTGATCGGTTTATAAGCTGGCCCTGTGTTTGAACCAAACTAGGCCTGCTCATTCAAACGGCTAACACCTGTAAGTCGTGTGTGTTTGGACTTTCCGACTGCTACCGGAAGTTGCTGAGTTAACCTAAAACCTGGAACATTTTATATTCAGGATTTTTATTTCAGGATTCAGGATATAAGGACATGTTTAAATACATAGCCATCTAGGCTTTTAATTTGTCCCATCATTTGATGAAATAAAAAAAAAATAATATAGATCATATTAGGTCATTTGTGATCGCTCAGTCTTTAGTGACGGTTTTAATTGTCATAATCATATCTCATGTTAACAAAGTACTGCCAAGTGTCAATTAGGTCTTTGATAAACTGGAAAGAAAGTAGATAGGTCGCATCGCCTTCTATACCTGTTCGTTGATATACTTTTTTTTTCTCTCTCTCTCTGTCTGTTTTTTTTTTTTTTTTACTTGCACTTTCTCCATCTGTTTCAAAGTCCAATACAAACGGGTAGGCCAAATCAACTTTAGTTTTATATTAAGGGAAGCTACTCCTGTTTGTATGTTTTGGCCAAGCACTTGAGAAAACACAAGGATATCAGGGTTTGACATAAGATTTAATTTTATTTCCAGAAAAGCCATGGCAACGACTGAAAAAAAGGACAGTCTTAATAGCAATTGATGACAGCGAGTTTTCGGACTTCGCTTTTGATTTGTAAGTAGACCGTGATGAGTATAACGGGGCCAGTGATATGATAAATCAAAAGTTTGGTGTCCCGTCAGTAAGATTCATTGTTGCCGTCAAGTAACTTACTGAACTTTAACTCGTTGGTGTTAGAGGTCTTAAGAGGCCTGTTCATCGTTCTAATATAATATCTAGGTCAAATTCTCAGCATGCGTGGCAGGAAGAGAGTCACAGACTGAGAGCAAGCAGGATGTTTAGGATTCCTTCGTCGGAACCTGAAAGCTGCCCCCACACAGCTGAGAGAGAGGGCTTACCTGACATTTGTCAGGCCCCATTTGGAAAATGCCAGCTCTGTGTAGGACCCCCATACACAGAGGAAGGTGGACAGAATGGAAGCAATACAGAGAAGGGCGGCTCGCTTCGTATCGAACCGCTGCCACAACACCTCAATAACATGTTTTCTCGACTGGGACCCCCCCCCCCCCCCCCCCCTTCAGCGACGCGGCAGATAGCACGTCTGACAATGCTGTACAAGATTCGGTCCAAGTCAGCCACAACAAACTTCATCCAGCACCAGTTCGCCAAAGAAGAGGACATGACCAACAGTACTCTGCCACCCAGTGCCGCACACAGTACTGGCAGAACTCATTCTTTGCCAGAACAATCAGAGACTGGAATTAGTTGCCAGCAGAGACTGCGTCCGCCCCCATTCTTGACACCTTCCAGTCAAGAGTTCGGCTGCTGTTATGATTTTTTTTTCCTTCTTCGTTGGGCGAACCCCAACCTGAAAAGTGTCGTAAAAATCAAATTGTTGATTGTGGACACTGAAAGGAAGAAGAGGTCGATAAACCTTCTGGATAGTATTTTGTCAGAACTTCCCTTTGAAAGAATGCTTTTTGGTTGAATCTTCATCTTCATCTTCATCCATTAAACGTCCTCAGTCATCATGTTGACTATTCTTACGTTGTAACGGTGTGATGGCGCAGCAACAGAGAAAAAAAAAAGTCATAGTTTTCTTGCTCTTGACACAAATGTGTCAAGAGTCTCTGCCTCAACAAAATGTGTCGGGCAGGGCATTCCAGTCCTTTGGTGTGTGTGTGGGTAAAAGGACCCCTGTCTGTACAAAGTTCAGCACTATGGTTGTTTGAACTGATGATCATGTCCTCTACGCTGTCAGGTTGGAGCAGGAATCAGTTGGATCTATCCATGCAGACCATGTCATGTATAATTTTAAACATCATAGCCAGTCTGGTGATCTTCCTTCGCTGCTTTTGACAGTGGGAAAGACTACAACTTTGGATTCTCTCTTGAGGGCACATAAGACCGTATGGCAAAAGCTTGGCTGTGTCTGGAGTGGCACTGTCTTCATCTGTCCTTGGGCAGGGGTGGTTGGGTCTGTGGGGTGTGCTCAAGAGCTGGAGGGTGGTGTTTTTCGCCGGTGGGCTCTGCATTTATGAAACACGGGCTGGTACACCCATGGGGATGCTACTTTAAGGCTGTTATGAGTTGCATCTTGTAGTCTGATTTACCTCTGTTCAGGAGCAGATATGTTCCTTGATATCTTAATGGAGTGTCCTGCGCGTGCCTGTACCCATCGTCAACACAGCGCAGGCCTCCAAGGGTGGTACAGGACTGCTCAAAGGGCAGGTAAAGGCAGTGCTTCTCTGGGTCCTCCCCAGCACCTTCGGGTGTTTCTTTGTTAGTCCCAGCTAAGGTTGTCCATGATGGTGACTCCAAGGTACTTTGCAGAAGTAACCACATCGAGAGTATGTCCATGTAGATGGTATTTGCTGGACAGTGGTTGCCTCACTTTGTACACTTCCCAGGATGGAACTCCATGTCCCAGCTCTTCTCCCACTGTTGAAGTATCTGGAAGTCTTGTTTTAGTTGGGACTAGTCCTGGTTTGACCTGGTGAGTCTATAGACTGTAGTGTCATCTGCAAACAGGCGAGTCTGTGAGGTGAGCTGATCTGGCAAATCATTAATATAGGCCAGAAAAAGGCATGGTCCAAGCATCGATCATTGTGGCACCCCGGATCTGACATCTTCCAACTCTGAAGCTGCTCCGTGTATGACTACTGCTTGTCTCCTATTGCTGGGGAAGCTCTCAATCCACTGATTGAATGCAGTCTGTGAAATCTGGAAGATCCAACTAGAGATGGCACACTGCACTGGTAGTACTCTGCACATGGTTCCAGATACAGTGATCACTCATTGACTGACAGATACATGGTTCAGGTAATGTCAGTTACCCATGAGCAGCGATACAGAAAAAGCCTCTGCATGTCCACACGTTTCACAAAGTGGTACTCATGCGTGAAGGATGGCATTGTTGCAGTAGTGCATGCCGTCTGGGATTTTAATTTCAAGCAAAAATGTTCACATCCAAAGAGTACCCGGATCTCACTTGTATTGAAATGCATGCAAAGTCACAACGATTCAGACATACCAGGCCTCATAGCGGTATGTTTTCAGTTCAGACATGTGACGGGTTGCTTTACTTTCAGTATTTATTTGCATCATTTTCTTATACATGACCTTAGCATAGGATGATAGGCTTTTGACAAACCACTAGAAACACTGACTGACTTCACATAATTTTTTTCTTTTTTTTTGTGATTAATGGGTCTTTGTGTTTTTGTCTGTTTCATCCATGACTTTCTTATTCAAGTTTCAAAACAGAGTGACTGAGGGCAGAAAATGAAGCAAAAATTGGAAAGAGATGGGGTTAGTTATCGCCAAGGACACAGACAAACAAGAGTACAGGACTAGACATGGTGTCTAGTCCTGTACTCTTTTTTTGTGTCCTTGGTGGTAACTAACCCCCTGTCTTTCCAAATTTTACTTATTCAACCTTTTATTGCTCTACTGAATAAAAAATAAAATTGCACCAAAACATTTTGTGGTTGTTGTTGTAATTGTTGTCTCAGACTGTTTTTGCATATATGTGGTGTATATATATGTAAACTGACTTGATCACTCAAAGAACAGAATCTCAACTTTTGATTATTTTGCTTTAATGCTCTGCTACATGATGTATAACATCTGGAGAATCTGTGGTTCAGTTTCAATTCCTTCTGAAGTTCCCTGAAATATTTTCCATTCTGGTCCTGGTTGTGTCTGCTTCATTCTCTTTAACTTTGAACGTCAGAACGTTCGCTGAAAGTTGAGAGTTGATTTGACATGGACTGAGATAATCTGGGAATTAACTTGTTGTGATGGGATGTGCTTTTCCAGAAGCAAAGCCAGTTAGGTCTTGAATTTTATCCATGTACTGTTGATGCCCAACTGCTTTGCCTTTAAGAATTCTGCAAGATTTCTTTTAGTTTGGATTTGATGGAACCAAAATCAGCCTTACTGTTCATAGACAAACCCTTTTTCTTTGGTTTCTTGTTGACCATTATACAGAGATGATTCTGTAGAAAAAAATAGTTGGTTCATAATGAACAGTGAGAGGATTTGCCTTGACAGTATCAATGACAATGCTGTTGCTGATGAAGAAGTCTTAAGTGTTGGCTGTGTATTCTGTGAAGCTGATAGTCCTGAAACTTTGCAGTCTAGTTGAGAGGAGCATCAGCTATAACAGACAGAAGTTCAGCAAAGAGTACAGATTGAACTGTAGGCCCAAATTAACTCTGACTCTGAGGGGACTGGTCAAGAAAACGCCTCCAACCCAGGGATCTTCATCAGGAGCCCAGGGTTTTAACTCACAAGGATCTTGCCATTCTTTGTCAGAAGCCTCAGCGTAGGCTGTACTTTTCAGGGATCTTTGTCAGTGTGTGCTTTGAAATATGGTACTTTTCAGGCATCATAAAGAGGACAGGCATGATTGTGTTGATCCTCACCTTTCGTCCATATTAGTTACCTCAGTGTCTGATTTAGAATCAGTCTTCAGCTTTCATGTAGTTTTAGAGGACAAAAGAATGCCTTTCCATCATTATATCGGTGGTCCTTGTTTGGTGCACCATGTAGCCTTCCTCTAGTTCCAGCATTCTTAATTTTCATTTTTGTTTTGTTTTCTTTGCTTGTTTCTTTCTTTGTTGCTGTCTCATCTTTAGTGCTGTCAATGGTAATACAACCTTGCTGCTCATTCAGTCAATTTCTGCACAGCCACTGCAAGGAGTGCCCTGTTACCACCCCTGTACCAGCAGTCCTCAGTCACGATCAGGTCATCATTAGGCAACATTCCAACGAATTTTACTTGTCAGTCAGCTCAGTACATTTTTCATTATTCTTATCAGTAAATGCATGAGAACAAAATCTTTGCTTCACTTGTTTAAAATCCTGGTTTTGTTCTGTTTGCAGTTTATGCAGCAAACCTGCGACATGATGACGATCAGATTGTTCTAATCCATGTGTCTGAATACACTTCACTGGTCCAAGCACGTAAGTTTCTCTTTTTTTTTTCTTTTGTTTGTCTCTTTAGTGTTATCCTGTTGATATTTTCAGTCTCAGTTAATGTAGAATTATGACAATAATATTGCTGAAGAAAGAACAAAGATAAATGGCTGTAGTTTTGATATTACTTGCAAAGGAGCAAATCACCCAGGAAAATGTTTTTGTATATCTATACATTGCATACCGAGTCAAAATTCCAGCTTTGTTATCCTGATGCTGTTCTAAACAATGAACACTTGCATTTGTTTCACATCATTTCCATAGTCATTGCATATCCATCTCCTTCTGCTCTTCATGACATGTCATACTCATTCCAGAGTCCAGTCTGAAAAGCAAAAAGAACAACCAACAGCAACAAAAAGGACAAAATATCCAAAATACATCCTCTTTAATATTTCATAAACATGGGATTATGGGGCAGCTCTTTTTGAAATTGTTATAAATTAAAATGTGACATGCTGATGGAAAACTTGATTGAAAAATCAGCTGACTGAGGATAGGTGCTATATAAGTACTCTTAAGTAGAAAGAAACTCGTGGAGAGCGTGGCAGCAGAGAGTCCTCAGAAGAGAAGCCCCTTCAAGCAAGTGTTTTGGCCCTTATCTCCTGACACTCTAGTGGGGTTGGGCCACATCCGGTTCATGACTCCGGATGTCCCTCTGCTGCCCTCCCTTTTTTTTCCCCCGTCTTGGGACGAGCCATGGCTTGGATTCGAACCCATGACCTTCTGGACATGCTTATTTTCCACTTAATGACTCGCGCACTAACCACTGAGCTACTGGGACACCTGATATTTGTAGGAAATTTAAGCCTTATGAACTTCACTTTTGTTCCTCCTTGACCAGATCCAGCTTGAACACCTCTCTGCAGCTTCTGCCATTGCTTTCAGGGCTCTAGTTTTTTCCCCTCCCTGCAACTGAGAGCTGTTTCATGAGGCTGTATGCAGACGTTCCTACAAACCCCTAGCTCCAATTTCTGCAGTGAAGACTTTGACCTGATAGCCTTCTCTCCTCAGGCTGTTTGCCAGATCAGCATACTTTTCAGTCTTGTAGATTTGAGCTGCCTCCATTCTGTTCTTGTATGGCACCATGAGCTCAATCATGATCAGCTGCTTGGTTGAATGAGAGTGGACTACTATGTCTGGTCTCATGCCACACTTGCTGATGATCTCTGGGTGCCTCTTCCACTCTGGGAAGTATGCAGTGCACTCCCAGTCATCTGCCCCATCCAGCAGACTCTGCCTGCATGTTCCGAGTGGCACTGTTGTTCTTGGCCATGATTCGCTGCCTCCTGCTGTGAAGAATGTTGCGGGTGCTTTTGGAGTCCTGATTTTCCCTTTTGTGGTGTTGGTACTAGCCCAGACTGCTTGTACAATCTCTTTGAGCACTTGGTTGTGCCTCCATGTGTACTTTCCTTGAGCCAGGGCTACTTCACATCAGTGTAGGACATGCTCCACTTTTTGTTTTTCATGGCAGAGGGGGCATGAAGGATCGTCTGTTTTTTTTTCCCCACTTTACCAGGTTTGCATTTGAGGGCAGAAGGTCATATGCAGATCTGAGAATGAAGCTGATCCTGAGAGGGGCCATGTGCCAAATGTCATTCCAAGTGAGACTTCTTTGGAGTGCATTCTCCCACGTTGTCCATTGCCCTTGCTGGCTCTGCTGGACTGCTTTTTGGAGTCTTTTTTGGTCTTCTTCTTTTCTCATCTCCTGAATCATCATGTCTCTTTAATAATAGTAAGAAGAATAATGAAGAGAGAGAGAGAGAGCATATAGAGAACATATAGAGAGGGGAGAGAGAGAGAGAGAGAGAGAGAGAGAGAGAGAGAGAGACATATATACATAGAGATTTGCATACAGGAGGTACATCCAAAAATTGGAAACTTGTGTTTTAGTGGAGTACCTTGTACATAAAAAGAACAGAGAGGACATTTTGTGTAAGTGCATTATTCTGTTCAAAACATCAGTTGAAGATAGCTTAAGTATGTGTACCTGATTTGAGCCATGCCACAAAGCAAGTCATAGCTGTCAGTTTGTCTGACACAGATGAGTGGTGTAAAGAACATGGATCGTATTACCTTTGATGACAGACAGAGCAGAACAAATACATTCCCTGCAACCTTATGTCCAGGAACTGTTTTTCTCACGGAGATGTCATGCAGGTAGAACTGGATGAAAGTGCCCGGAGAACGCCAGTATCAGGCGTCCCAGGACACTTTGAATGCTGGCATTGTGGGCCACTGTCAGCGACGAGGCCCATGCCCTGATTTCATGAGGCCTTGGTGAGAAGACAGCCAAATCCGCATCAGGACTCACACACGTAGCTTTGATTACTTCTCTCAGCCATCGAGAGATTGATGAATGTCTGATGTCCTCCTTCTAACTTTCATTGTAAGAGAGAAACAGGAGGCGCTGCTTACAGCGAGAAGATTTTGTCCGCTTTCTATACACTTGCAGGGTGCACACGGACAGAGAGTGCAGTCTTCATCATGTGGGGCAAGGATAGAGGTCAGAGGATGAATGGAGATAGTAGGAGAAGGAGAACCTGGTGACTGGTTTTTGGCTTAGAATTCGGGGAGGAATCGAAGAGACATTAATCCATCCAGTTAGAAGGCTACGTCCCCAGGAAGGCCACTAAAAGCATGGACTTCACTGCAGCACCTCCCTGAAGCCAGAGAAACGAGAAAGGCTGTCTTGAAGGAGAGGAACTTCAGAGAACACGCCCTGATGGGCTCATAAGGAGGGAACCTCAGGGAGGAGAGGACTGAAAGAGATCCCACACTGGGGTACGGCGGGGGGCTCGAGCCTCTTGTAGAGCGGCTCCCCTGTAGAGCGGCTCCCCTGACTAGATCCCGCAGGAGGGGGTCGTCCGCAAAGGAAGGAAACCACCTAACTGGCAGATGGTGGTGCAGATAGCCACCCTGTGAATCCTTACAAAGGAGGCTGTAAGTGTTTTCTCAGACGAGAGAAAGGTGAAGGAGTTTGCTAACTCAAAGCGAGGGGGGGGAGTTGGGCGACACCACATGGGAGGAGCACCAAGAAACCAGCCGTTCCAGTGGACACTGTATACCCCCTGTGTGCCCGGCTCCAGAAGGCCAATTACTGTGGGGAAGGTGCCTTGTGTAGACAACACCACCCGCACAGTAGCCAGGCTTGAAGGTTTAGCATGTGTGGATTGCCGTGTGGAAGGCCTGACTGTGGCTGGAGCAGGGACCTTGTCAGGGGTGAGCTTTTATCGGAGGCTCATAGGACAGGTGTAGCAGATTCGGAAACCCATGCTTGGGCCAGCCAGGGGGGGCCACGAGGATCAGTGTGACCAAGTCTTCCTTCACTTTCCGTAGAACTTTTCGCAGGATGGGAAATGGATGGAAGGCATAGTCTATCAGGCCTGACCACAGGATGGATAGAACGTCTACCGCCAAAGCTACCGGATCCGGAACTGGACATACATATAGGTGGAGGAGGTGGTTGAACTTGGTGGCAAATGTAATGTTGATGTAACAAGCCACGGTTGTGCTGCTTGTGTTGAGGAGAACATGTTTCTCTGCGAGAAAGGGAAGAAACTCCCTGAGGGCTTGAAAGACCACATGGAACTCATCTCCTTTGGCCATCGCCTGGCCGCCGTCAGAGAGCCCACGTGGGCCCCCCACCTGGAGTTGGACATGTCCATATACAGGTACTGCTGAGGAGGGAGAGGCTTGATGTGGACTCCCTGGGATAACCAGGATTGGGAGTGCCACTGGGTCACTCAGATGTCCGGAACCAATGGTCAAGAGGAACCAGAAGGTCCAAAGACTGTGACGTTTGGACCAAACTCTTCCGAAATCGGCATTGGAACTTGTATTTGTGGAGCTGACCTAGAGGTACAAGGGGGCCAGTGATTTTTTCATCAGTCTCATAAGGGAGGCTGACTTCCTGGCTGATGCCTGATCTAGAGACAGGTGGTGGGCTAAGAGGACCCAGAAGCGTACTAGATGCTCAGAGCTTGGAGATACCAACCACCTGGTTGTGTCAAAAAAACATGCCCAGGAATTGGAATTGCTGCGACGAGGTGAGGTCTGACTTCTCTTCATTGCAAACAACCCCAAGTCTCAACAGAGGTCTAGAACCTGGAGAGCTTGTTGGAGCACAGAGTGCTGGAGGAGGTCAGGAGAAGCCAATCGTCGAGACAGGCCTTGAGGCTGATTCCCCTCTCCCAAACGTGCATGCAAAGTTTCCTGGGTCACCTTCGTAAACACCCACAGGGCTGGGGCCAGACCAAAGAGAAGGGCCCTGGACTTGAAGACCTGGTCCCTTGAAACGAGCCGAAGATACTACCTGTCCCTTGGGTGGATCAGGAGGTGGGAAGCATGCATTCTTCAAGTTGATGGATACCGCCCAGTTGCCCGGGTGCATGGCATCTCGGATTGACATGGGGGTTTCCATCTGAAAATGGAAGTCTCTGAGGAACCTGTTCAGAGGTGAGAGGTCCAGAACGGGTCTCCAACCCCCATAAGCTTGGGGACACACAAGATTTGGTCATAAAAGCCCAGAGAGAAATGGGAAATCACCTCCTTCATCGCCCTTGGCTAAAAGCGAAAGGACCTCCTGGTCCAGAGTTAATCTAGAGCACAGGATTGGTACAATCCCCCCCAAATCTGTTCCTTCCCGCAATTATCGAGTCTTAATGCGGGCAGACTCCTGCACATTTGCAGAACTGCCCGCACTTCACTGATTGTTGCGGGCGCTCGTTGGTCGTCTGATTGAAAAACTGAAACCAGGACTGAGCAGGAGCGAACGATTTCTTGATATTTCATTGGCTGTTAGTGTAAATCAACCAATCGGCGGTGTTCATCTCCTCTATCTTGATCACCAACGAGAAGTTGCGAGAGTTTAAGGCACCATATTGGATGTTTTCCAAAATGAAGCGTGCACCCACCCTATTCGACTTTGACTTTAGTGGAGGAAAAGTGAAAAAAAAAAGATTCTGTGCCATGCGAGGGTGGAGAAGATCACGAAGAAACAGCGACTACATCCAAAAGCTCGGAGAAGCAGCCCGAAAAGAGTGTTTAACCCTCTTCAGTATGGACTTACCAGAGCTTAGTTATGCCGAAAACCTACGGCAAGATAAGTAACTCCGTAATTTGAACATGTTTACCCAATTTAAAAATTAATTTAAAAGAGAGGAAAGAAAATAATGAAATGAAAATAATTTTTAAAATTCGTACAAATATATATGTTGCTGTATCATAAGTTTGAAGAATGTCACATGAGCCATTTACTCGGGGGGAAAAAAAATGTTCTTCAGAACTTTCTTCCAAATCGCTTATTATATCTGGAACCTCATCCCAGTCGAAATCTAGGTCACTGTAAGCTTCATTACCCAGCACTTTCACTAAGTCTTATGCTGTAAATCCTACAAATCACAGTATCTTCATCACTAAATCTCATTATAGAATGGCAGAAATCAAGGTTAGCCATGGTGAAAAGCAGCATTTGACCACAAAACTTTGAAAATTCATAACTCGAGAACTACGGCACGTATCAACTCGCGTTTTTTTTGCAAACGGAAGTGAATGGCTACAGGAAGAAGGAAGTCACATTCTTCTCACATTCTCACGAGACTTCCTTTTCTACGAGAAACATGGTGGCGCCCATTGTTGCCACGTGCTTTGCCTTTTGGCTGTGTGATGTCCGGTTGGGCGCCAGCGGGCGCGCGCGCTTGTTAAGAGAGTTAATCTAGATGATTTGATCAAAGTGTGTTGAAGTCTTGTGTACAAAGGTGGAGGAGGTACGTAACGTGGGGTTGGGTTGGAGGAGGGGGGGGGGGGAGGGGGGGGGGGGGGGGGACTGCCCCCCTTTTTAAAAATCTAGATTAAGCTCTCCTGGTCTAAGACCTGAAAGGCCCGGGGGCCCCGAGGAAGGGTAAAAGGAGGAGGGAAGGGTGTGAGGGGGGCCTTTCATGAACCCCATGGAAGGCGCAACCCTGACCTGATCACCTGCAGGAGCCACTGGCTTGCAGGAAGCTGTTCCCAGGCAGTGAGGACAGATTGCCAACGGGGTCGCCTGTAGGGAGTGATGGCCCCAGCCTGCTTGCAGGAAGCTGTTCCCAGGCAGTGAGGACAGATTGCCAACGGGGTCGCCTGTAGGGAGTGATGGCCCCAGCCTGCTTGCAGGAAGCTGTTCCCAGGCAGTGAGGACAGATTGCCAACGGGGTCGCCTGTAGGGAGTGATGGCCCCAGGTCGGGGGCAGTCATTGGGGGTGAGCCAGCTGCGAAGAGGCAGGTTTTTGGCTCTGAACCTGATCGGCCTTTTGCCAGTTGTCTAGTCCTAGACCCTGTGTGTCTGAAGGATCTGTGGGCCTTGGCCGGTGGAGTGCCCTGGGAAGAGGTAGCCGGGGCAGGGTGCTTCCCTGTGGGGCGAGAGGGACCAGGTGAAGGGCGAGGTCCCTCCTAATTTCTGCCTAGCTCTTGCGGCAATGCACTAAAAGAAGCTCGGGAGGAGGAAGAGCATGCGATTGAAGATGTCAGGAGCAAGGCATCCCGCTTGCCAGAACTGGCTTTAGGTGCAGCCTGGCGAAAGCACCCGCTGAATATTTGAGCCCTTCGGCCATGGACTGGATGAAGGCCACGATGATGGATGGGTCAGTGGACTGGTGCAGAGGAAAGGACTCAGAGTCTGGGTCCTTAAGAGCAGATACCAGACCTCCCATGAAGGAGTCCATCACTGAAACCGCCTGCAGACCCCTCCTGGCAATCTCCTCCCAGTCTGTGAGGCAGCGTCTTGAGAGGGTGACCTGCCGGTGTGCTGAGACGAGACCTCTCCTGCAAAAGGAGGAGGTCCTCTTGGGAAAGGGCAAGGTGGGAGTCTGGGGTAGAGTCATGGGCCATAAAGGCCTTCGTGTGAATGGTAGCCTCTCCAGCTTCAGAAACTTCCCCACCTGCTAAGGCCCCGGGAAAATCAGGAACAATTTTAGTGAGCCACGGTAAGTATGTTGGATTAAACGTAATTTTAGATGGAAAACGTCCTTTTCTCTTGGCAAGGGGGCAAATAATACTTTTTGTATGAGTGATAATTAGCAGGTTTCTGACAAAATATTTCAGAAGGGTGATACAGAGATCCAGGGATTTCTTTGTGACTTGCATCAAGTGTCCTGTATGGCAGGCTGCTAGATTTGTGTAGACCAGACTCTATGCAGGTGTCCGCATTCATGAATGATTGACACAGTTGTAAAAAATCTGTTGTTATAATATTTGCATCCTGTGTGTGTGAGAGAGAGAGAGAGTGAGTGCTGAATGTACATGTATTCATGTCTTTATTAACATACTCTTGCTGAAAATAACTGGATGTTTTTTTGTTTTTCTTTTTGAAACAGCGGCCTTATTACTGACCCAGTGGTTGTGAAAGAACTGATCAAAGAAGAAGAGCTGAAGGTGAAGCAGTTGGTTGAAAAGTACAGTAAGAAAATCAAACCTCTCCACGTAAGTGTGCAATTCTGGTTACATTTTGTTTTAAAGATTTTATCCCTTTTCTTTCTTCCCTCATAAGAATTTGTATGTCAGCATACATAACAACTTTAGTAATGATAGAAGATTGTGCTGTTTCAACGTAAACACACGGGCAGCAATGAGGATTATGCTCTTTTTTTTTTTTTTTTTTTTTTTTTGCTGTCCCAACCTCTGCGCCACCTCAGAGGCAGTGTACCCACGCCACTCATTCCGACACCCCGTCCACAGCCACAGCCCGGTCGGCCCCCGCCGCAGCCCGGCCCCGGCACCACAGGGAGCAGTCAATGGCAAGTCGTTCGAGGCAACCCACTGGAAGAAACACTGCACTGCTGCCAAGTCACTTCGGTGGTGTTCAGTGGCGCCTGTTCTGATCTAACATACGCAGGACACCACCTACTAAGCTCCCTACTGACGACAATAATCGCTTAGTCGTGGAGAGCCGGCATGAGTGAGCTCTCCCTCCGGAGGGCGCCACCACGTCCGTCCAATGACAGCCCCCATGGACTCGCTGATACCGGTGACCCCGACGGAACCAAGCCAAGGCCACAGACGTGGAGAGGACATCGAAACTGAGGTCAGCATGAGAGCAGGGCATGAAGGGCCACAGAATTTGAGACTTTTTTTCTTATGCTGATCGATGAGAATGAGGATGATTAAGATGATGCTACGGATTTCCATTTCGGTCTGAGACTACATGACAGGGCTGTACTCTATGCTTCCTTTCATAATATATCCCGGCGTCAACCAGGCCCGAGAGATTCAGGCACCTGCAGTGTTGGTCAGGAAATTTGAGCAACACTCTCAGAAACGCATCCATTAAGTGGATGAAACTCGACTGTGTGGTCCCAGTCTTCCCAACTGAGTCCGCAGCAAACTCAACTCTGGGTAGGAGCCGGTCGGGGCAGAAAAACCCACATGACTTCTGATGGGAGTCAAACCCACGACCTCCCAGCCGGGAGTCCATGACGCTAACCACTTCGTCACGGCGGCTGGTAGGATTATGCTCTTTAACTGACAGTAATGTGCAAGTGAAAGATGATGATTCAGTTTTAACCTCTTCCCTGCTTGCCCCGTGTCTATTACGGGGTCGTTTCCGCGATCCTGTACGCCCGTAACCGTGTCTATTACGGGGTATTTTCGGCATCGAAATTTCAAAAATCGGCACGGGAAATAACCCTGGAAATTGTCCCTGACTCTACTGGGGTGTTTAATAACAGTTCTATCCCTTTATCAGTGCACTGAAGTGTTAGGAAAGCTTCGATTTAGTATTCAAGAAGGGTCGAGCTGATTATCATAATCAAAATGGCGGATCAGAGACGAAGCTCGACACGGCGACCTGTTTTCAAGTGTTATAGCGCACTGGAAGTTTTAGATGAAGTCTTGAATGATAATGATAGTGGTGACGAAGACTTCCAAGCATCAGGTGACAGTGATACTGATGAGGAAGAGACGGACGGTAACCAGCACCATCCACTTTTGTCGGAAGTCGTGGCCGGTGACGAAGAGGAAGACCCGGACTTCGACCCACGTGATGTTGGTCAAGAGAGCGACATCGGCCATGATTCAGACCAAGAATCAGAACCAGAGCCGATTCCCAGCACCAGCACAGCACCCCCTCCTGTCATGAGAGGTCGTGGTAGGGGCAGGGGAAGAGCTAGAGGCACTGGACAGCATCAAATAAGGAGGCATGGCAGAGGGCGTGGAGCTCGACAATCTGACATGGTCAGAGAGTGGACAGATGCAGATGATCAGCCATCAAATCCAGACGTGGCCTTCACAGGCAGTCCAGGTATAAAATGTAATGTAAATGATTTTAGACCTGTTGACTACCTGGAATTGTTTTTTGATGGCGATTTGATCAATCATCTCATCATTCAAACAAATCTGTACGCCAGTCAGTTTTTGGAGGCCCACCCCAACTTGCCCCAGTTTTCCAGAGCAAATCAGTGGGAACCTGTTGATGCTGCTGAACTGAAAAAGTTCCTGGCCCTGGTGTTGCTGATGGGAATCGTGCGACTGCCTGCAATTGAGCTGTACTGGTCGAAGAAGGTGCTGTACCGCATTCCCAGTCTTCAGCTCAGTAATGACAAGAAACAGATTTCAAGTAAGTTTCTTTACTCTCTCTGAGTCTCTCTCTCTCTGTTTACTGTTCTCATTTCCCTTCCACCCTCCTCTCCAACTCCTTTCTATGTCTAAGTCTTTTTTTTTTAGCATTACAATAGATGAGGATGATGTGTGTGTGTGTGTGTGTGTGTGTGTGTGTGTGTGTGTGTGTGTGTGTGTGTGTGTGTGTGTGTGTGTGAGCTTCTCTGTAATGTGTGTGCGCTTCTGTTTTGTGTGTGTGTGTGCTTCTGTGGTGTGTGTGTGTGTGTGTGTGTGTGTGTGTGTGTGTGTGTGTGTGTGTGTGTGTTGCTTCTATGTTGTATGTGTGTATTCTTCTATGTGGTGCATTTGTGTGTCATTTTGTATGGTGTGTGTGTGTGTGTGTGTGTGTGTGTGTGTGTGTGTGTGTGTGTGTGTGTGTGTGTGTGTGTTTGCGCGCTTCTATGTGGTGTGCATATGTGGATACTTCTATGTGGTATATTTGTGTGCCATTGTTTATGGTGTGTGTGTGTGTGTGTGTGTGTGTGTGTGTGTGTGTGTGTGTGCTTCTGTGTGGTGTGTGTGTGTGTGTGTGTGTGTGTGTGTGTGTACAAATGTGTGTATGTGTACTTGATTGTTTCGGGGTGTGTGTGTGTGTGTGTGTGTGTGTGTGTGTGTGTGTGTGTTGTGTGTGTTTTTACACACACTGATCAAATGTTGTTCAATCCTATTTCAGATCATCCTACAATTCATCCATTTTCACGACAACTCTGCGATGCCACCACCAGACCATCCCCAGTATGACCGGCTGTACAAGATCCGTCCAGTACTGGACCACCTCCATGAAAGATTCCAGGAGGTGTATGAGCCACGGCGAGCGGTGTGTGTGGATGAAAGCCTACTCCTTTGGAAAGGTAGGGCTTATATTTCGCCAATACATCCCCCTCGAGCGTGCCAGGTTCGGGATCAAATATACCTCTGCTGTGAGTCCGATGGTGGCAGCAAGGGAAGTGGTGGATATTGCTACCGCTTCAAGGTCTACGCTGGAAAGGGAGGATCCCGTCAATGAAGTCCAGCCTGTCCTTGAAGCTGTAGATGCCAACAACCCAGATCTGTCTGCAAGTGAAAAGATGGTGGTGTATCTGATAGCCCCATTACTACACAAGGGCTACCATGTATATACTGACAACTGGTATAGCAGCCTCAGACTTTTCCTGTATTTATGGAGAAGAACACCTTGGCATGTGGCACCGTGAGGGAAAATCGGGGAATTCCTCTTCAGTTGCACGACACTCGGCTGAACCCAGGCTCATCAGCTGCTCTTCGTGGTGATGGAAAAATCGTGGCCACGAAGTAGTACCACAGCACCAAGGTGGTTCACCTGCTATCCCACGATACATGGGCACACTGAGGCTGCTATACCGGACAGGCGACGACGGGGTATCACCAAGCGGCCAAAGGTGTCAACCAGCTACAATAAAAATATGGGTGGAGTGGACAAGCAAGATCAGTTGCTCCACCCATATGACTGCACCAGGAAGTCCATGAAGTGGACCAAGAAGCTGTTCTTCTACTTCTTCCAGGTTGCAGCCTGCAACGCCTTCATTCTGTCCAAGTCAGGTGACAATTTCGTGGTTGTGGCCGGATAATATGCCGGTAGTGCACGAAAACCGGTCCGACGATGAAGTGAGGCTGACGGAGAGGCATTTCATGTTCCCCATCCCCACCAACACCCAACAAGGCAGCACCACAGAGGGCCTGCAGGGTCTGCACCAAGAAGCTGAAGATCAGGCGTGATGTGCGGTCCCACTGCCCCTCCTGTCCCTCCAAGCCTGCACTGTGCTATCCACAGTGCTACATGGATTATCACACTAAGTTCAACTACTGGGAGTAGTGTGGATCCTGTAGCACAGCTTAGTTTTGCAGTGCATTTTTTTTTCATAATCTTTCTTCAGTTAGTCAGTGCGTGCTTTTATCTCTGTGTTTTTATATTCTTGAGTGCGTGGGTTTTTTTTTGTTTTGTTTTTTTTTTCATC